>PVLC010021873.1:0-27411 GCA_004027655.1 Graphiurus murinus
CACTCAACAACCAGGTTCCTTCTGTGCAAAGCTTTAATCAGGATTCTCTTGATTCACATAATCTTGATGCAGTGTCTGGCCCCGAGTTTCCGGTAACCCAGGTTTTTATGCCTCTTTCTGACCAATCAGGTTGCGACTCGTTCCCTCATGCCAATAGGTCAGGACACATCACCTGATCTTACTCTGATGCTGTACTGCATGCTATTTCCTTAAAAGGAGTTGTTTACAGCACTGAGGCTCCTTCCGCTAGGCGCCATGATAGGGAGTGGCTGCGCCGCACCTCCCCACAGGCTAGTTCCTTTAGAGGAAGATAAGAATCCATTCTCCCATGGATGCAAACTTATCAAATTTTAAGGTCATAGCTAATCTCCTATTTGAATGTTTTTTCAACAACTGAGATAAGTTATTTCTGTTAACTAAAGAACAGAATTTTGTCCCAGCATACAGTGCAAGAGCCCCCCAGTAATGTCTCCACTGAACTTTCTAAAAATTATTTATCTTTATCCATCTAAACCTTTGGATGGTAGCATTTTTATGGATGGTTTCATTCAGAATCCATATTTTTTTTTACCTAAACTACAATGTAGTTCACATCATTGCTATTTTGGAGGAAGTATTTATTAAGCAAATAAACAATATAAGTAAGTTATATGTAGGGCTTCCAGTTTAAAACTCACTCTTCATAAATAATAGTAGTATTTAATATCTATAGAACAACGGTTTATAACAGGTATTATGCTAACTGTTTTGCATACATTCTCACGTTTAATTTACATAATCAGCCTGTAGTTTAGGTATTCTTCTCATCTTACAGATGAAAAAGCTGTAGCTCAGAGAACTAGAGCAACATGCCCAAGTCAACTCTGCTGATAAATCTTGGAGTACATTTAAGCTAAGAAAACAAACTATATTTTGCTATATTTTGGAAATTTAGGGAATTCATTTTTGTAACAAATAATTATCAATAAATAGTAATTCTTACCTGCTCAATAGTAACAACCTAGTAGGCATTTTAGTTGGAATATTATTGATTATCTGAGTTACCATGAGATATAAAAATTTCTTCATTCACTAAATCAGTTCTCTCCAAAATCCCTCCAGTTGAGTGAATTATTAATACTTTATTGCAAATTTGGCATTTTAGAGGGATAGTAAACATATCCAAATGTATAATTTGAAAAACATTTTTTTTTGTTCTGGGGATTGAACCCAGGGGTATTCTACCTCTGAGCTACTTCTCCAGCCCTATTTTATTTTTTATTTTGAAACAGGGTCTTGCTAAGTTGCTGAGGGTCTCACTAAGTTGCAAAGACTGGTCTTGGACCTGCAGATGGTGTGAGATTTTATACAAATAAAAAGGGAGCAAACAGCCAGGTGTGGTAACACATGCTTGTAATCCAAGTACTTGGGAAGCTGAGACATGAGGATCATAGGTTTGCTGCTAGCCTCAGCTACTTAGTGAGGTCCTCCATAACTTAGTGAGACACTGTTTTAAAATAAAACATAAAATAAGGTTGGGGGTATAGCTCAGAGGTAGAATGCCCCTGGGTTCAATCTTCAGCACCACACAAAAAAAGTAGCAAACATTATCATTGCTATAGCTGATTCTCCCCTCCAATGTGTGCGCGCGCACATGCACGCGCGAGCGCACACACACACACATACATCTCTAGTCTCAGAAATTCCTACCAGTGCTTATGGGATGGTATGCACACAGACACACAAACCCACAGCAAACTAAGCTCCTGTTAAGCATTCACAGTTCATAACTTTAGAAAAAACAACAACCTGACTAGAGTAATAAAACAACAAGTGCTATCCACTTTAGTGGTTCACCGAAATCATCTAGGGAGCTTATTCAAATGCAGGGACCTGGGCTATATCTCCAGTGATTCTGATCCAGAAAGTCTGGCTAGGACCTAGATACTGCTTATATTCACTCTGAGAGGAGCTATAGATGACACCTGACAGTACACTTTTCTGGTGTCTTATTTCAAAGAAAAGCCTAAGGGACAAACATGACAGATCATGAAAAAAACATGGAAGGCATGTCCATTTCCTGTGCAGAAGAGACAAAGCTGTGCAGGATAGTGATGAGAGCAACCCTGATAGTCCAACTGCAACCTTAGGAGGAAATAATCAACAAGTAGAATCACCTGAGTGCCACAGAAATTCTCAGGTAGCCTAGGAAATCTCTCTCTATAGATAGATAGACAGATAGATAGATAGATAGATAGATAGATAGATAGATAGATAGATGATAGATAGATAGATGATAGAGATATGCATATATACAGATATATGCATATATATATATATATATATATATATATATATATATATATATATATGTCTGTCTCTCTCAAACACACACACACACACACACACACACACACACACAGAGTCATCTCACAATGCACAGAAATACCCTGCTGCCAAACCTAGTCCTCGGCCTGGTGTCTGTCCCAGGGAAAAGTGCTTGCCATCCACCCTTACATCACATAGCAGACATTTCTGCTTGTCACTCTCTAAAAGCTGAGTTGGCCTTCACATGTAAAATCCCTAAGTCTGCCAGAGGAGCCTGCCATGTACATAGACAGGGGTCCAGATGTGGTGGTCACAAAGATGCACTGCCTGGATCCTACCTCAAAGAATGACTTAGAGAGCAAGGCATGGTGGTGCACATCTGTAATCCAAGTACTTGGGAGGCTGAGACAGGAGAATCACAGGTTCAAGGAGAGCCTCAGCAAATAGCAAGACTCTCAGCAACTTAGTGAGACCCTGTTTCAAAATAAGGCTGGGGGTGTAGCTCGTAACTGAGTAATGCCCCTGAGTTCAATCCCCAGTACCAGAAAAAAAAATGATTTAGAGCCAGGCATGGTGGTGCATGCCTGTAATCCCAGTCAATACTTGGGAGGCTGCTCGCAGGTTCAATACCAGCCTCAGGAACATAGCCTCAGCAACCTAGTCAGCCTCAGCAACCTAGCCAGACCCTGAAAAAATAGAAAGGGCTGGGGGTGTAGCTTGGAGGTAGAATGCCCCTGGGTATACACACAAACACACACACACACACACACACACACACACACACACACATACACACACTTCCTGGGAGTGAGGTCAACAGCCTCAGTTGCAGAGAATTGCCTCAGCTGAGGTTGTGTCCTTCCAGAGTGGCCAGCACCCAGTGACTGAGTGAGGTGGGGGTCCAAGGGCCAAGCCACTCCAGCCCTCCATGGGATATCTCTGTTGAACAGTCCTCGCTTATTCGAGAGCTTCCCACCAGGTTGGCCAAGTTTTGACTGACCTGTTTATCAAAGTTTAACTTCTTCTGCCCAATTCCACTTCCTGTCCTTTTGCTTCCCTGGCATTAAATTCCTAATAAACAGCTTATACCTGAAACTCTGACTCAACCTCTGCTTCCAGAGAATCCAACTTGTAGCCCCTGACTGACCATGCCAGTTCAGTGTCAGGGCCAAGTGTGCTTAGGGCAGAAAAAGGTGATGGCTTCTCGGCCCCTTAATCAGGGTTGCTATTGCCTGGATGGTTCCCAAGAGGCAGAATCTTGGTTTACTCCGGCTACAAGTCTGTGGCACTGAGAACCATGCAGATTTGTCCAGGGATCTGGTACTAAGGACAAATCCGATAGCAGAAAGGCCAGAGATGAAGACCTTGTACCTGCAAAGAAATATCTATCAAAGTAGGGGACTGGGCCAGGAGTAATGGCACATGCCTATAATCCTAGTACTTGGGAGGCTGAGACAGGAGGATCACAGATTTAAGGTCAACCTCAGCAACTTAGTGAGACTTGGCAACCTGGTGAGACCCTATTTCAAAACAAAAAATAAAATAGGGCTTGGGATGTAGCTCAGAGGTAGCCAGCCCCTGGGTTCAATCCCCAGTATCACACATACACACACACACATACACACACACACACACACACACACACACACACACAAGTAGGGGGCTGGCTAAATGAATTAGAATACACTGCTATAACCCTTAAAAAGAGAGAAATTAAAATACACATGCTGCTGATATTAGAGAATGTCCAACATATATTGTTATCTGAATTTTTATCATTACTTTGCCATTTTACATTTTCTTATACTTTTGTTAGTGCATTGTCATTATACATCATAGTGAGATTCAAAGTGATACATAAATACATGCACACATCACTTGGTGTATTTTGTTATCTGAATTTCAAAAAGCAACTTTTGAGACAGCCTTTAACATGACTATTTTTTTTTTTTGCGGTACTGGGGATTGAACTCAGGGGCATTCTACCTCCAAGCTACTCCCCCAGCCCTATTTTGTATTCTTTATTTTGAAACCGGGTCTCACTAAGTTGTGGAGTGCCTCACTAGGTAGCTGAGGCTGGCCGCAAACCTGGATCCTCCGGTCTCAGCCTCCCGAATGCTGGGATTACAAGCGTGCGCCACCACGCCCGGCGTATGACTATTTTTTAAGCACACACAGTGCAGTCACATTTTTTAGTTACAAGAATTTGAAAAATTGTAATATAAACCATTTTGTCACAATTTACATTTGACATAATGCAAGTCTCTCCAAATAAAATGTTGACGAGATCACATAACTTCAAAGCTTGAAAGCCAAGTGAATTGGAAGCCATGTTTACACTATTGCCACATGGTGGCACCAGCTTAGTTGATAAACAAGAATCTTGGCCTTCCTTTGTCAAGACTGGTCTCGAATTATTCAAATTTCTAATTATGTGGGGCCCTCAGGACCACAATCCTCTCATAAAATGCAGCTGCCCTGAATACTGGCAGGCAGACCATCTGAGAGAATATGTGCCAAGCTTAACTGGTTAGCTCTGGAGCAAGGGCCTGGGGTGGGGGCTGTTAGCCTCTTGTGTTACATAATTATAATTTTATTTTTTATATTTGTAAGAAAAGATGTATAAATGGAAACAATATCTTATTTAAATAAATGCCTTCTTTGGATTTTAAGTAAAACCCCAAATGTGTTTCAAATGCCAGGCAGATGGCAGACATCACACATGAAGCAGGGCAGGAGGCGTATCATCCTCTGGCAAGGCATCTGGTTCTCCATGTGAAAGGGAGTCAAAGCCAGGGGAATGCGACTATCTCAGCCCTCAGGCCCTAGAGAAGTCTCCACTCTGCCCAAGGTTTTCTTCTAGGCTCCCTCAGCAAAACTGCCTTACTCTGGCTTGCATGCAGACACAGGATCGAGCAGCCTCACTCCTGCCCCAACGTGAAGCTGGAGCTTCCATCAGCCTCTGAGAGAACAAACATCTAGAAGGGAACTCTACTGCCAGAACCGGGAGAAGCTCCAGTGGAGATCCACACCAGCATGTCACTGTAGCCCTCCTATGAGGGCTCAGGGATGAGGCTGCTTGCAATAGTAATAGCAACAGCTATTGGTTGTTTTACAACAATTAACAGAAGTAATGAGATACAGATCATTAAAAACAAATTGATTAGGTAGTTTAATAAGAATTTAGAGGGATGTGGGTGTAGCTCATTGCAAGAACACTTGCCTAGCAGGTGCAAGACCCTGGATTCCATCCCCAGCACTGCAAAAAAAAAAAGTAGGAAATTACACTTTATTTCAAATTTTCCTGGTTTCAATGGTATTTTAACCCTAAATAGGCAACATTCTTTGAATGTCACTAACTTCTCATCAATTGTCACACCTAAACCTGAAATATATTCACCTTGTAAATAATGACTGCAGATTTCAAATACATCTTTAGTAGGTTCCAGTTTGTCATTGCTCTTTTGCATGCACTTAAGCTATCAAAGTGGAATACATTTGAAATTTTTAAAGGATCATACCTTGGGTGAAAAAAAGGATGCCCATCCTCTTTGCTCCCTAATTACAATACATACATATTTAGATTTCTAAACACCAATTCAAATGATTGATTCAATGATTGTGTGTGTGTGTGTGTGTGTGTGTGTGTGTGTGTGTGTGTGTGTGTAGTTGTGTAGTACTGGGGATTGAACCCAGGGACACTTTGCCTCTGAGCTACACCCCCAGCTCTATTTTTTTTTTATTTTGAAACAGGGTCTCACTAAGTTGCTAAGGGCCTCACTAAGTTGCTGAGACTGTCCTTGAATCTGTGATCCTCCTGTCTCAACCTTCCAAGTATTTCCAGGCATAGAGGCACACACCTGTAATCCTATTACTTACAAGGCTGAGACAGAAGGATCAAAGGTTAACGACCAGCCTCAGCAAACTTGTGAGACCTTTAGCAACTTAACTAGACCCTCAACAATTTAGTGAGACCCTGTTTCATAATTTAAAAAATAGCCAGGCGTGGTGGTGCACGTTTGTAATCCCAGCATTTGGGAGGCTGAGACCGGAGGATCCGGAGGGTTCGTGGCCAGCCTCAGCTACCTAGTGAGGCACTCCGCAACTTAGTGAGACCCGGTTTCAAAATAAAGAATAAAAAATAGGGCTGAGGGTGTAGCTCGGAGGTAGAATGCCCCTGAGTTCAATCCCCAGTACCGCAAAAATAAAAAATTAAAAAAATATATATAAAGGGAATGTAGCTCAGAAGTAGAATGTCCCAGTACCAAAAACAAATAAACAATGATGCTTTCTTTTTTATTTCTACATCATCTTTTTCCCTCTAGTTACATTTGGATGCAAATATGCTTTCAGTATTTGTACACTTATGAACTATATCAAGTAAATTGTTGTGCAGAAACATTTTAAAGCATTAAATAATACTGTTATGGGCTACCCTGAGGCCTTAGCCTTAGCATAAGTAATGTCATGTTCCTATCCTAAGTGACCCAGCTAGTGAAACATAACTGTTTGTTTGACTTCTGTAATTTTTGCTTGATTGCACCTGCAGAAACAGTCTATTAGGAACTTTCCATCCTGTTACAACTGGAATGTATACAATAGAAGGATACATCTTTGTCACAACCAGGATATGTGTATAATAGAAGGGATTGACGTAGTTTATTGAGCTTACCCACAATATTGTTTGGTGCCTTCTGAAGGTTACTCTTGGCTACCACCCCTGCTGTGCCACCCTGCTGTGAGAACCTAAACTTTCCACCCTGAGGTTACAGTTTATCTGTATAAAAGTGGCCCAAAATGCCCATTCCGCACTGCACTCAGATTCAGTGTCCAGTGTGGTCACTGGCCAGTTAATAAAGACTTTATTTTGGCTATTTTTTGGGTTTGAGTGGTCTTCCCCAGCAGTCCTACCTACCAGGGTCCAGCCCTCGAAGCAGTGGGGTCCTTCAATAGGTGTGGAATGAGACAAGGTCGCGAGAATATACTCACACCAAATGCAGTGAAGAAGCATATCTGTTATTGTTTGTTAGTAGCTATTTTATACTATTTTTTTGCAATGAGGCATATAGAACAGGAATTTCCAAAGGTCATCCTCAACCAGTCAAGGTTACAACACGTATATAAAAATTCTTTGTACATAAAAATTCTTAAAAATACAACACGTATATAAAAATTCTTTTCCATTAGTTAAAATCTTTACTATTTGTTTAGCCCCTTTAAGCAGTGTTCTTATCTTATCTCAGGTAGTTAGAGGGTTAATGTGTCCTGTAAAACTCCAGGGAGAACAGGTGGGAGTGGGCAAAAGAATATTTGTAGTAACTATTTAAATAAACTTGCAAAGCCTATTTCTAGACTAATGATTGTAAGAGGTTCATGAATTGGGTTGTCTCAAGGCACTGCTTTTTTTCAGCTAAGAGATCAGTATCTGTCAGGCCACATGTTTCTATGAAATTTTTCTTTATAGTTAATGTAAAAGCAAAACCCAAAGCACCCAAAATTTCCAGAATATAATAATGCAAAGTGGGATATGCCACGCATTCCTTCTTTTGGAATCGTCTGCCTTGCAGGACTCCAGCGGACCAAGCCTTGCTTAAGATCCAGCTGTGGCCCCTACCTCCTAACAATACTGTTCTGAGATATTCCAGGTTCCTATCTCAAAATACTTCCTGATGAAATCCTTCTGGTTGAATGTCTAGTTACATAAGAACACCACATTTCCTTTTTGTCCTTGGAAATATCCTGTTTCCTCATAGGCTCTTGAGTTTGAAAAATTGTATCAAGTATATTGATATCTATAGGCTCATAGTCTGAAATTTCACTTATATGATCAATTAATTCTACCATCATAATTCGTCTACAGTACTGTCCTAAATCTGGTTTTATCTTCTGACTTACACAATACTTGGGAAACATATTCCCATCAATTTTCTTCTCACAGAAAAGTAAAATTTCTGAATCTTCAATTATGTTCAACAAAAAACCTATAACCAGAGGAGGAACCCAAGATTGTGACTGAGAAACACCTCTTCTCAGGCACTGTAAAACTCAAATCAAAACTGCAATAAAAGCAGCTTCTTGATGGAAGAAAAAAGCGAAAAAGTAAACAAAGTAATGAAAACTGAAATGTAGTTGAACGAAACCCAGAAAGCAGACAAGGGAGAGTGAAGGTGCCCATGCACACAGCCTGTACTGCAGCAGAATGGTTGCCCATTGAGCCACCTCCTTGGAGTGGGGTCTACTAGCATTGAGGTATCTAACAACCTCCTGCAAACTCAGTGACCAAATGTGGAGTAAGCGACTACAGAACTCCATACCCTAATCAGGTAGCATATCCACACATGATCAACAGTGACTGACTCAGGATGACCATCTTAAGCCTGCGTTGGGGACACCCCAGCTCACCTCTCCTTTCAGATCTAGAGCAGCATCCAATTGTAAGTTAACTGCATGGTCACAGGGGTTCCTGTGGCAAACCATAGACTCGGCTGCCCCTTCTAGCAGTTGAATAGGAGCAGAAGCACGGGAGGGACCCAGAGCACACAGGGAATAGGGATGTTACAGGCCCTCTGGAAAATGCCCCATGTTTAGACTGCATATCTGCCACCTGCAATGGCAGAGAGAGAAAGACACAGACACAGGGCCTATGGAAGGTGTGGAACCTTGGGCTTACACTGTATCCAGATTCAGTGATGCCCACTACCTACATAGACAAAGAGGGGCACAGAGACAGGCCCTGTGGAGAGCTCAGAGACACAAGCTTGCAGAGGGAGAGGCACCAGTAGAATTCGGTGCCTGCACTGACAGAGAGAGTCATCAGGTCAGTGTCCTAACCACTGCAGGTAATCCATGAGGATATCCACAAAAGAACATCACCACTATAGGGCACTGAGAAAATAAGAATGCCTAAAACATGCTCAAAAATCTACTATGGTAAGTAGACATTTAAAAGCTGAAACTATCCACGCAGATCCAAGAAGACTGCATAGGCCAAATCGGCTCTCTAACTTGCAGTTTTTTTTATTTTGTTTTGTATTGTTATGCTCTGTTTTTGTTTTGTATTGTTTTACTATGTTTTTGTTTTATTTATGATTGCTTGTATGTTTGAATGGTTGGTTGCTTTGTTATTTTTTGCTCATTTGTCAGCTCTCTACTTCATCCCTTTTACAAGCTTCACCCCCCTCTCTCCGATCTATATTCTCCTCCTCAACCCTTTTTTTCTCTTTCCTATAAGTTAAACTGTGCTCTTGTGGGGGACCCTGTGCAAAGGACAGACTCAGTAACCCGCATTTCTAGCGATTGGATAGGAGCAGAAGTGTGGGAAGGACCCAGAACACACATGGCATAGAGACCTTACAGTCCCCCTGGAAAATGCCTGGCATTTAGACTGCACTCCTGCCACCAGCAGAGACAGAGATAAAGACACAGACATGGCCTGTGGAAAATGCAGAGCCTCCAGCTTACACAGGGTCCAGACCCCATGGCACCCCTGCCTACATAGAGAAGAGCAACACAGGGACAAACCCTGTGGAGAGATCAGAGACATAAGCTGACAGTGGGAGAGGCACCAGTGGAACTCCTGCCTGCACTGACAGAGAGAGCAAATAAGAATGCCTGAAACATGCTCAAAAATCTAATATAGTGAGCAGACATTTAAAAGCTGAAAATATCCACGCAGATCCAAAAGGACTGCAGAGGCCAACTCGGCTCTGTACTTACATACTTGCAGAGTTTTTGTTTTTGTTCCTTTGTTTTTTGTTTTGTTTTTATCTTTTACTCTGTTTTTATTTTGTATTGCTTTGTTTTATTTACGTTTGTTTAGATGATTGGTTGCTTTGTTATTTTTTACTCAGTTTGTTGACTCTCTTCCTTTTTCCCTTTTACAAGCTTCCCTCCTTCTTTCCCATCTATATTCTTCTCCTCAACACTTTTTCTTTCTCTTTTCTTTCTCCTTTTTTTTCCCTGTCTCATATCAAGACCATTTCATACCACTACACCTAAATACTCTACATTGACTACCAGAATCCTGAGACATATACACTATCTCTAATTTTTATCACCTCAACACACACAAACTCTTATTCCACTGGACTATACCCTCTACTTTACCCTATTCTTGCATTCATCACTGTGACTTCTCACCCGACCTTCAACACTGAACACAACCTGTCCTTGTATATACCAGCGGACACCTGTAAACCCCCACTGCAGAGATTGGACCGGAGAGGTGAACCACCAGAAAGGACTGCCAAACCCTTAGGATAAACTCTCCTCTGCTGATAGAAGGAATAGTTCAACACATCCTACATCGAGGCCTAAAAACACAGAGACCACAGACTGTCCTACTTACATCTGAGATGAATCCCCATAACAGAAGCAATAAACAGACCCTAGACGTCAACACCTGAAATGCACCAAAGGCACAAATAGAGTGGGCAGAAGAAGTCCTAGAGTAATTGCAACTCAGTACAAGATACTATTCACAGAAAGAAATTAAAATAAGAAACCTATAAATTGAGAGAAGCTTGCAAGAGCAACAAAGATATAAATTTAAGAACAGGGAAACCATGGGAAGGAAAAAATAGCAAAGAAACAATGAGCCACCACAATCCCATAATAACAGAACTCACCAACACTGAATGGCAGAGATTACCAGAAGAACTATTCAGACTTTTAATAGTAAAAATGATACAAAACTTCCAGAAAGAATGCAGAAACAGCTGGAAAGAAATAAAAGAACAACTAAACAAAGAATCTGACACTCTGAACAGGAATCATAGAGAAGCCTTGAAGGAAGTGAAGGATGTGAAAGATGCAATAATTGAAGTGAAGGCATCAATACAAACTATAAACAGTAGATGAGACCACATGAAAAATAGAATATCACTCCTAGAAGATGACCACTCCAAAAATGAATCCATAGTACATAATTTAGAAAAAAAAATCAACAATATGAATTGGACATCGATGAGATCTGGGCCAATTTTAAAAGCGCTAACCTAAGAATAACAGGCATAGAAGAGGGATTAGAAGTTGAAACTAATGGAATCAACCATCTTTTCAAAGAAGTAATATCAGAGAATTTTACAAACATAGAAAGAGAAGTTGACACACAGGTACAGGAAACATATAGAACCCCCTCTAGACAAGACCAAAAAAGAGGTCCACCATGCCACATAATAATCAAATTGTCTAATGTAGAGGCCAAGGAGAGAATCCTAAAGGCAACAAAAGTAAAAGGCCAAGTGACATTTAGAGGAAAACCAATTAGAATCACTCCAGACCTCCCAAACCAAGTCATGAGAGCTAAGAGGGCCTGGAGAAACATATTCCAAACTCTGCAAGAAAATAATTTGCAGCCAAGATTCTCCTACCCAGCAAAACTCTCTCTCAAAATTGACAGGGAGGTGACAGCCTTTAGGCTGCTTGTCCCGGCCAGCCAGTGGCCAGGAAATAAAGCGACCTCTTTGGCACAATGGAGTCTGGTGTGTCTCTGTGGGTCACCTCGCAACATTTGGAGGCCCCAGCGAGATCCAGAGACCCAGGTTGGGGGAGAGGCCCTGGAAGGACTCTGGCCCTGGTGGAACTGCCTGTGTGCCTGGCCTCAGGGGAGGAGCCCCCTGAGACATTCCAGGGCCCCAAGACCAAGGCAACCAGCAGCCCTCTCAGGCCATTGAGGGACCCGGGGGGGCCCCGCACCAAACACTGGGATCATGATGTCAAATTGGGTACTCTGGAGAGCAGGTAGGGTGCCCTAGGGTGGGACTGAGTCGGTGAGACCAGACGCGGTCGTAGATCCAAAGTCCCTGGGTTTGGGAGAGACGTCTCCAACCTAAATGGATATTGGTGTGTGAATGGGTGGCCACAGTTGTGTGAGAGTATCTCTCTGTTGGGTCCTCCCATCAGAGAAGAGTATGTGGTTCCACGGCCGAGGTCCTTAAGATCTCCAAAGGGCTACGGAATCCGATTAGGCAGACTCTGGTAAGACTGGTGAAAGCTGTCACTCCACGGAGGCATAAGATCTATGGTGGTACTGAAACATAGAAAGTAAGTCGCAAGCCACAATGTTGGGCCACTACGGTTAAGGCTCCACCGGCCAAGTCTGCGAAGTGAATACTTGTTTGTGGATTGTCCTCTCTTGCGTCGGTCCGTTTGTTGTTGACTGATTTCTTAGAAGTCCATGGGCTCCACTTCTTTTTCTTTTCCTGTATGTTGCTTTAACTTTTGGATCTTAGGTCTATAGATCTCCCTGATCTTTGTTTTTTCTATTGGTTTGAGTTCAGCCAGTCTGTGGGACAGTCATGGATAGAATGCCTTTTACTTTAAGTTTTCTATATCTTCTTTTGTTCTTCCTTCCTTGTATTTCCTGCTGGTTCCAGTGATGGGGGGAGGGGCGAGTATTGCTAAGACTACCCGAGGGTGTATGTTAAGGAATTTCAAAGATGGTTTTTCAGGAGAAAGTGACTATGGGATTCACTTCTCTCCAAGAAAACTTCAAACTTTTTGTGAATTTGAGTGGCTCACCTTCAGAGTGTATTTGCCGAGGGAGGGCTCTGGATGTCCAAGCAGCTCAAGCTGTCTAGAACGTGGTTACAGGAAGTTCTGGACACCCAAACCAGTTTCCATACATTAACCAGTGGCTCACCCTCCTTAGATATTCTCCCCCATGGTTACTGCCCTGTTTATTTTCTGTGGAAAACAGGATTCTCTTGATAAAATCCCCCACCAAATTCGGTGATGGGAGCCGGGCGTGGTGGCACATGCTTGTAATCCCAGCATTTGGGAGGCTGAGACCGGAGGATCCAGGTTCGAGGCCAGCCTCAGCTACCTAGTGAGACCCTCTGCAACTCAGTGAGACCTGGTTTCAAAATAAAGAATAAAAAATAGGGCTTGGGTTATAGCTCGAAGTTCAATCCCCAGTAACGCAAAAAAAAATATTCGGTGATGGGACCCCAGGGGAAATACACAATCTTGTCCTCTAGGGGTCCCTTGTCTCCTTCCCACAGAAGGAGAGGCTCCACTTATGGGGATTCAAGACAGATGTTTGCCGTGGCCAAGGCGGCACCCATTCTCCCCCCCACCCTTTGTGAAGCACCCTCCACAGGTGATTTGTATAATTAGAAAATCAAAATCCCCCATTTTCTGAGAAACCTCAGGCTCTGATGGAGCTACTTGAGACTGTTTTTTTACACACCCCAGCCCACCTGGGATGATTGCTAACAGCTCTTAACCACTCTCTTCATGGCTGAAGGGAGAGACAGGATTTGAGTGAAAAGTAAAAAGGCCGCTCTGTGTCCTGGGGGACAATGAACCCCAACATAGAAGATGAGGGGTGTATTAGAGAGGCTTTTCCCTCCACCAGGCCTAATTGGTACCCCAATACAGGAGAAGGCAGGAGGAGTCTGCACAACTATTGCCAGGTTCTACTGGCTGGGATTAGGGGGGCTGCCTGTGAGCCCACTAACTTATCTAAGGTAAGCAAGGTTGTCCAGGGACCTCAGGAGTCTCCCGCAGGATTTCTGGAGCAGCTCTAGGATGCCTATGGAGTTTTTACTCCAATAGACTCGGACACCACAGAAAACCAGTGGGTATAAATATTGCCTTTGTCACCCAATTGGTCCCAGACATTAGAAAAAAGTTGCAAAAGTTAAAAGGATTTAAAGGCATAAACAGGTCACAACCTTTAGAGATTATTTCATCATGACTCAATCAAAGACAGGCAAAGTAAAAAGTTAATCAGAGTAGTGGTGGCAGCCATGAGGCAGGTGGATAGGAGGACTGATGAAAAGCATAAACCAAAAGTACCCTGCCCTAGTATTTAGATGATCTCCTCATCTCCACAAAAACAGTGTAAGAATGCAAAAAGGCCACTAAGGGTCTCCTGCAAATGCTCCAAGCCCTGGGCTACCATGTTTCTGCCAAGAAGGTGCAGCTCCGCAGAACCCAGGTGACCTACTTGAGTTACAGCCTAGAGGGAGAAAGGAGTATGACACCATCTCAGAGTCACATTGCTGTGATTCTCTAGATTCCAGCCTCAGAGAACAAGAGGCAAGTGCGGGAGTTTGGAGGGGGCAATGTGGATTCTGGGGTTTGCTAAAATCTCAAAGCTGTTGTATACCAGCCTACGGAGAGATGGCCCTCTCAAATGGTCAGGAGTTGAACTAAAAGCTTTTGAAACCCTAAAGAAGGCCTTAGTTTCTGCCTCTGCCCTGGCACTTCCTGATATCACTAAGCTGTTCCACTTGTTCATGGATGAGGTCTGGGACATTGGTAAAAGAGTCCTTGTTTCAAACTTTGGGTCCTGGAAGTGACCAATGTCTTATCTGTCTAAAAGACTGGACCCCATGGCAGCAGTTTGGCAAACCTGTCTGTGAGATGCAGCTGCTACAGCTATGTTGATAGACTGACACTGGGCCAAGGGTTGCTCTTGACCACTCCTCATGCAGTTGAGACCTTTCCAAAGGGAAAACCCCAGAGCAGTGGATGGCCAATGCATGAGTAACCCACTACCAAGTGCCAAGTGCTTCTTCTAGATCAGCTCTAAATACGCTTTTGCCAAATGGCCACCTTTAACCCAGCAAGCTTGTTGCCAGATGACTGTCTGGAAGTAACCTCTACACAACTGTGCCCAGGTGACTAATATGATCTCGTCAATCCGCCCAGATTTGACTGATATTCCTCTATAGGCAGATGAGGTGCTCTATACTCATGAGAGCAGTTTTGTCCAGAACGACATCAGGTATGCAGGGGCAGCAGTGGTCACTGAACATAAAACTATCAGGGCCCAGTTTCTCAACAGGGAAACATTGGCTCAAAAGACTGAGATCATTGCTCTGACTTGGGCGCTGCACTGGAAAAAGATAAAGACTGTCACAATATACATGGACAGCTGGTACACATTTGCCACTACTGACATGCATGGGGCATTGTACCAGGAGAGGGGACTCCTCACCTTGCTAAGCAAAGGAAGGGCATCAAAAAGACTCGCCTAAAGCCAGAGGCAGCAGAGTAGCTGACCAGAAAGCTCAAGAAATGGTTCTAAAACAGTGTGGCCTCTTTCCATTTTGATCATGTAACCTAAACCAGAACTGCCACAAAAGCCAATATATTCAACTGAGGAGAGGGACTGGGAAAAACACGAAGGTGCAACACTGGAAGAAACAGGACGGTGTATACTACTGGCTGGAAGCCCCCCTGCTCCTGGAGGCTTTAAAAAGAAGGCTGGTATCCTAACTCCACCAGACCACTCATCAAGGGGCAACAAAGCTCAGTGAGCTCTTTAAACTCAGGTACTATATCCCAAAGATGGATCAAATTGTAAGAAGTCTGGTGTCTAGATGCCAAGCCTGTGCGCAGGTGAATCCAAAAGGGGGAAAGAAACCCCTGGAAGGAATATGAGTTTGGAGAAGTACACCAGGGAAACACTGGAAACTGGACTTCATGGAGGTAAAATTGACTTCCCTGGGTTATAAGTACTTCCTGGTATTTGTGGACACATTTTCTGGTTGGGTGAAAGCCTACCCTACCAGGACTGAGATCACTTCAATTATAACCAAAAAATTACTACAGGAAATAGTTCCTAGATTCTGGTTGCCCTTTTTGGGAGTCCGACAATGGCCTGGCCTTCACGGCCAAGTTTTCTCTAAATTTGACAAAGGCCTTAAGTGTTAATTGGAAACTGCATTGTGCATACAGACCTAAAAGTTCAGGGCAGGTAGATAAATAGGACTCTAAAAGAGACCTTGATTAAACTGGTCTCCAAAACGTGAGATTTGGGCCACTCTTCTCCCCTTCATTCTCCTAGGGGTAAAGGTGTACATCATATTGAGCAGGTTTTTACCTCTTTTAAAATAATGTTTAGCAGACTTTTAACCTTTTCTCCCAAAGTTGCACTATATATCTAAGGTTAAAATGTCTAACCACACCCTTCTCAAGTCCTTACAGGCTCTGCAGAAAGCAAGGGAGGCCATCCATTAGACTGTAAGAGACTCCTATCCCTTTGCCACTGGAGAACCAGTGCACCCCTTCCATTCTGAAGACTTGGTGTGGGTGAAGCAACACCATCCCAGACTTTGGAATCAACCTGAAAAGGACCTTATTCCTGATGGTGATAGAGGTCACTAGAATCTCATTTGGACTCACCACACCCAGCTAAAAAAGGCTCCAGTAGAGGATGGCAGATGGAAAGCAACTCAGACTTCAGATCCACTAAAGATAAGACTCAAATGGGATGCCTAATTTTGTATGTTACAAATGTTATGGAAATGTATAGGCCTTCACAAAAGTGGGTGTGGGAACTTAGCTCAGAGATCTGACTGCCCATCAGGCCCAATGCCAGGCTATGGAGAGTTAGATTTCAAAAGGGATCTCCAACATATTAAATATTATGCCTCTCCAGCAAATGGGAAATCCCACTGCCTGGGATTTAAAAAATTATCATGGCAGGAGATGGGGATGCAAGATGGAGGCCTCATAAAAGCATGAGGACCCCCATATCAGTCTAAAGAGGTTATACCCCCCTCTCCTGGCTGTAAGGAGATAAATGATTGCTAAAAAAGTTCCATCAAGTAATTAATAGATCAGATCTAAGTCTAAGAAAGGACTGATGGCTATGTTTAAATCCCAAACCCCATACTATGTGGGTATAGCCACCAACCAATCAATAGTTGTCCAAGCAAAATAAATGACTGTGGGTAAAATAAGCCTAGACTTACTTTGGAAATTTTACAGGGACAAGGCATATGCTTACTTTCATCTACCCATCGCCCCCAGGACTACCCCTCTAGGTCAATTTTGTCGGGGGCCTAGTTCGGCCGGCTAGACCTCGCCTCTAGATGGTGCCTGGTAAAGTGCCAGAAGCAGCTGCAGGTGAATAACATCCCCGGGCTGTGCCACGCCAGAGCGCATGCACCAGCACGCCCGACTCATGGCCGGCCCAAGTGAGAGCTGTATGAGACGCCTCGTGGCTTAGGCCCTGCGCAGCTTTAAAAGCCTCCACCACTCGCCTAGAGAGAGAGCTGCTGGGGAAAGGCTGGTTGGGAAGTTGCTGGGCTGGGTTGCTGGGAGAAGTTCTGGGAGGAAGTGGTTGGGAAGAAGAAGCGGTTGGGAAGAGATTGGCTGGGTTGCTGGGGAAGTCCTGGGAAGAAAGATTGTGGGTTGCTAGTGGAAGACGGGTTGCTAGAGAGAGGGGTTATTGGAAGTCTGTAGGAAAAGCACTATTTGGAAAGACGACCTCCGTACTGTGTTTGTTATTGCTTGTGCAATGCTCTTGATCCCAGAAAGAGAGAGATATAACAAAAGAGGTTCGAGCCGGGCGTGGTGGCGCACGCTTGTAATCCCAGCATTCGGGAGGCTGAGACCGGAGGATCCGGGTTCGCGGCCAGCCTCAGCTACCTAAGTGAGGCACTCCGCAACTTAGTGAGACCCGGTTTCAAAATAAAGAATAAAAATTAGGGCTGGGGGGATAGCTCGGAGGTAGAATGCCCCTGAGTTCAACCCCCAGTACTGCAAAAAAAAAAAAAGAAGTTTGAACCAGTAATATTTAGGCAGCGTCTTTTATTGGGGCCTTATGGCTGAGGGTTCAGCCTGGAGCGCCCGATAAATTTGTTCTGAGGTTATACAGTGTTGGGGTCTCAGCCCGGTGAGCCCTGGAGAGGCCTGGCCCAAGATGGCGCCTGGCAAGGTGCCAGAGGCAGTTGACTGCTGGATGACTGACAGGTGATAACCTTCCTGGAGGAGGGCTGTACCACGTCGGCGCGCATGCACCAGTACATCAGAGCTCGTGGACAGATAGTGCATGCTCATGAGAACTAGTGAGCGGCATGCAGTAACCTCATCATCATGTCTATGATTGGCCCCAAGTTGCTCCCCCTCTGGCCCCACCTCCTACTGCATGGCTTGATAGCAGGGCCCTCCAGCGGGGAGAGAGAGAGCAGAGGAAAGTGAGAGAGAGAGAGAGTATGTGTGTGAGAGAGTACGTGTGTGAGAGAGTGTGTATGAGAGAGAGTGAGTGCAAGGGGGGGGGAAGAAAAGAATAAAGAAGCTTGAACCAGCAACCATTTTATCGCCTCTCTCTCTCTGGGCCCCCGCGGGCAGGGGTCGAGTGTGGGAGGCGATAACTGGTGGCCCATACGGGGAAGAAAAGAAAAGGAAACTGATTGTGCACAGGTAAGTTCGCAGGTAAGCGACTGAGTCAAGGGTCATGAAAAAAGTGACAGGATACAGGCCTGTTTAAAGCTCGCGGTAAAGTGACAATAAAGCTCACGGTAAAGCGACGATGAAGCTCGCGGTAAAGCAACAATAAAGTTCGCGGTAAAGCAACAAAATCTCTAGTCACAGTAGGATAACATAGGTGTGGGGTCATGGGGTCAGAGCTATCTAAAGATAGCATGGAGAAAGTGCTGCGGGACCTCCTCCATGTGAGTGGAACAGCAGTAAAGACAGACACCGCACGGCAGTTTTGCTGCACGGTGCTCAAGGTGGCCCCTTGGTTTGTAGAGAAAGGAATGCTGACTGTGTCTCAGTGGGAACATCTAGGCAATGATCTGCATAAAGCAGACCAGGAAAGTCCTCTGCCCCCTGGGACTTTGCCAATTTGGGCACTTGTGAGTACCTGTTTGACTAGCTCAAGGGGATGGTGCCAGGTGGCTGTGCAGAAAGGGGCAGAGAAACTGAAAAGTGTAAAAGAGGAACTGTCCTGCTAAGCTTCAAAAGGGGAACCTAGCTCGGAGGATGACTCCAGTGGAGTCTCTGGAGATGAGTTGGAACAGAAAATAAAGGCTATGAGCCTCCAAAAGAAGGACAGAGGGAAAGCACTGGGGGAGTAGGGAAAGATTAAGGTAGATGGAGTACGGCCTTTGGCACCCCCTGATGTGCCGCCGCCACCTAACCCCCAAAAAGCAAGTGAACCGCGGGGGTGGGAAGACTTCAATACTCAGAGCATATTTCCAGTCTTTCAGGACCAAAACAATCAGAGATACCATGAGCCTCTGGACTTTAAATCAGTAAAACAAATAAAAGAGGCAGTCATGCAGTATGGGTCCCAGGCTGCTTTTACCATGTCTATAATCGAGTCTCTCGCAGCTAAAGCCATGGCCCCAGATGACTGGTCTAACTTGGCCCATGCAGTGCTGTCTGGAGAGCAATATCTGTTATGAAAATCAGGCTGACAGGAGTTGTGTTTAGACGCAGCTTGCCACAATGCGGCATCGGGACACCTGGCCTGGAACTTAGACATGCTGACAGGAGAGGGACAATATAATAGTTTACCAGCACAAATTAATTATGACCCTAAAATGTATGCTCAAATAACTGCTACAGCAAAGAGAGCTTGGTTGGCTTTGCCTAATAGAGGTGCTGGGGAGCTGCTTACTTAAAATAGTTCAAGGACCCTCTGAAGGATTTACAGACTTTATTGCCAGACTAATGGAGTTTGCTAAAAAAACCCTTTCCTAGTACAGATGAGACTATGCCTTTAATAAGACAACTTGCCTACAAAAATGCTAATAAATGGTGCAAAGAGGTTTTACACCCTCATAGACATAAACCTCTAAAGGTATATTTAAAACTTTGCATAAATGTAAATTCTAACACCATCCTAAAAAATGTTTTGGCTACAGCACTACAAAAGGGTCTTAGTAAAATAAAATGCTCAAAAAACTGTTTTCTATGTAAAATAAAAGGACATTTTAATGAGAAAATGTCAAAAAAATCAGAATAGTCGCCCATCTCCAGGACTTGGTCCCAGGTGTCACATAAGAGGAGACACTAGGCTTTAAAGTACAGATAACAAATTTAATAAGTTACAGTTACTAGTACACTCAATTAAAGATCAAAGATTAAAAATATATGCCAATAAAAACAAAAGTAAAGTCTCTTGCTATGACATGTTCTGTAAACAAAATAACCCGGAATAAAACTGATGCTTGTATGGAGTTTAATCCTAAAAAGACTAATGATATCTCTTTTTGTCTAGCCTGTTATGCATTCTCCTCCACAGCATAGGGTTGCACTGCCATCTCATTGGGAAAAAATCCAAGTAGATAATATAGCTAAATTAAAAAGGACAGTTACATTATACGGACCACAATCTCATTATGTTAAAAAATCCCTTATTAAAATGGTTAGACATCATATAATTGAATAGCTAAGGGCTAAAAAGTTATACATCACTCTCTTTTTAAAGGGCCCAAATATTTGTGACAACTAATGTGGTTTAATGATTTATGTACAGATAAGGCCTAAGCCAATGCACAAGGTTATAACCAAGTTCTTGGGACTATCACTTATCCTATGCTGACAGGGACAGGGGCATTTGATGCTCTCCAAGTTCAAGCAAATGCTCCTACAGACTAAAGTAATACAAAAGGTTAATAAACTTATACAAAAACTTTTTAACTAGACTAACAAAAGTTATTGACAAAACTGTAATTGGACAAAAGATCAGACAACAATTAACAAAACTGCTTGCTTTCAAAGGTAATAATGAAGATTGTAAATGAGCTACTTTACCTATTAAAAAATCAAGTAATGTACATTAATGTTTAAAGATGTATAAAAATGTTTATTCTAAATTCAAACAGTGGTACAACTCACTGAGGACGGAGGTTGACCTAATCCTAGGTTGTTTTTTGTTGTGTCTTGTTTGTTTGTTTGTTTGTTTAAAGATCCTAATTATGTATTATAGATCATAGATAATTTCACATCCCTGAAAGCTTGTCTCCAGAGTGCATATTAAATGGGTAAAGAACTAAGATTTAAAAGTTATTAAAAAAACAGGTTTTTGTTATCTTTCCTGGTTCAAAAATAAATTAAAAGATAGAGGCTTATTTTATAAATTATAAAGATGGCAATGTTTAACACAGATCTGCCACATGGTGACAATGGCCACCAAAACAATTTTGTTTCTGTGTCAACCGTGGCTGGAAGTTCCTACTTAACACATTGCTTATAAAAAGGTTACCTATGGAGATTTAAACAACTTAAAGCTATAAAATATATGTTTGTATCCATACAAACATATCCACATGGTACCAAAATTAGAATAAGAGCACTCATTAAGTTTAAAATGGATCCAAATACCTCTTAGTTCATGTGATTTAAATCTTTAACAAATCAACTTTTTATTTGTTTTTTAAATATAAGATATTGTTAAATGTTAACTAATATTTTCTTTCAGGATAAATAATTGAGTACAAGTCTGTTCCTATTTGATATTAAAGATTACAATGCTTATTGTTTATTTTAAGATACTTTATTAAAATAGCAAGTTAAAGTGCTGACTAACTATTTAAATGGGTAAACTAAGTAAAAATAAGTAAATGGCTTATTTGATTTACAGGCAAATAAAATGCTAAGCAACAATTACAATATATAAAGTATTCTTAAAATAATATCAACAAAACAAAATATATTTGAGTCTTATAACTGTTTTTTATATGCAAAATACAATTTAGTATTACAGTCTTTTAAATGTCAATTAAATATAAGTCACTAAAGGTCAAAGTTCTGATGTATGCTATTTTACATATGTGGAGCTAAAAAATTCTTAAACTATGTTCTAACAAACAAGTATTAAAAATATCAAGTGTTTTTATCCTAATGCTAAATGACAGGCTAAAATTTAACTTGTTTATATTCCAACAGGTATTTTTGGTCCTTTGCCACCAAAAACTTTTGGTCTTCCTGGACCTTTGGCTATTGGTACCCATCAAACAGATCAATCACCTAATTTAACTAATATGATTTTGTTTCCTTCCAAAGGTTTTAAAGCTGCTGTACCCGTTGACATATAACTCATGTCAATGCTTATACTTTGCAACATTATTGTAATATCTCTCAAAAACAAGCCAGATCTTTAGTGACATCCTGCCTACACCAGTAAAGGATTTACTAATGTTTACAAATCTTTTTCTATATCCCTTGTTACAAAAATACCCTATAATCCTCAAGGTCAGGCTGTTGTAAAACGAGCTAATGAAATGCTCTCTATAAACAAAAAGGGGGAATTGGGGTGCAATATATATCCCCTAAAGATAAACTTAATGTTATCCTTTTATTTTAAATTTTCTGACTTTGGACTCCTCGGGCCGTTCAGCAGCCGAGCACCATGCCGGCTGTGTGGATCAACCTCAAGCCACGGTCCTGTGGAAGAACACGTTGACTGGAAATTGGAATGGACCCAATCCCATGTTAATCTGGAAGAGAGGTTCTGTTTGTGTTTCCACAGGACAAAGACGTGCCAACCTGGGTTCCTAAATGTCTAGTGAGGCCTGCGGCGAAACCCTCAACGAGTCAAGATGAGGCTGGTGGCGCTAGTGTACCTGATGACCGTGGGCCTGACGGCCATAGGAGCACCATGATACCTGTGGGGAGTGCTAAAGGCATGGCCCCTGCCACTTCCAGTGTCTAACTCATCTACAGTCTTTCCTACCCTGTTTGCTACTAATACTACCTTGTAGCTGGCAACACTTCCAACTAACCCATAGATTGTAGAGTAGACATAGCCCAGGGGGAGCAATGATTTTCCATCTTGACAAGTTCCGTGTCATTCTTGTGGAACTGGTCTGTTCCTAGTAGCCATTGTTGGGCTGGTGCATGTGTCGTCTGTGGGTCAGCCAAATACAGTGACAGCGAGCGATTGTACAAGCATTTGCAGCCCTTGAGGCTGACATCTCCCCCGGACTGTGGCTTAGATACTAGATCGGTAGTCAGTGATGGGTAAGTTTGGGCTCGAGCTATACCAACCTAAGACAGGAAGGTGGTCCTGATACCACTGATCTGATGACGGGTAAGGATAGCGATTGAAGACCGACAACCTAAGACAGGCACGATCTACAGCCTTTGTATTTAAACAAAAAGGGGGAGATGTTGGGGTCTCAGCCCGGTGAGCCCTGGAGAGGCCTGGCCCAAGATGGCGCCTGGCAAGGTGCCAGAGGCAGTTGACTGCTGGATGACTGACAGGTGATAACCTTCCTGGAGGAGGGCTGTACCACGTCGGCACACATGCACCAATACGTCAGAGCTCATGGACAGACAGTGCACGCTTATGTGAACTAGTGAGCGGCATGCAGTAACCTCATGATCATGTCTATGATTGGCCCCAAGTTGCTCCCCCTCTGGCCCCACCTCCTACTGCATGGCTTGATAGCAGGGCTCTCCAGTGGGGAGAGAGAGAGCAGAGGAAAGTGAGAGAGAGAATATGTGTGTGAGAGAGTGTGTATGAGAGAGAGTGAGTACAAGGGGGGGGGAAGCAAAAAATAAAGAAGCTTGAACCAGCAACCATTTTGTCGCCTCTCTCTCTATGGGCCCCCGAAGGCAGGGATCAAGCTTGGGAGGCGATAATAGTCTAGTTTTTCATCCTCAGAAAGGGTCTATTACAATAGCCCCAAGGGGACCTGGCTAGTTTGCACCAGCGGACTTATGAAGTGTCTCCCTTCAGACCAGTTACAACCAACACCAAACAGCTCCAATGTTGGTCCCCCTGTTAGTGGATGTGGGGATACACTAATATCAAGGGCCAGTGGCCATTAAAACCTCTGCTTTAATAATAGGGGATAAAAACTTTAAGGAGCTGAGTGCCCAAAGAGATGCTGACCTAGAGCATTTAAAACTTCATCTCCTGTTTGGAGGAGCAGATAGATTCCTTTGCAAAAGTAATCTTACAAAATAAAAAAGGGTTAGATTTGCTGTTCATAAAACAAGGAGATTGTGCATGAACTTAGGAAAACATGCTGTTTTACGCTAATAACTCCGGAGTTATTAGGAAAAGCTTAGCTTTGGTTAAAAACAACCTTTAAAAAGGTGCTGTCACAAGTCCGACAACTGGGTATTAGTCACTATTTTCTGGATCTCTCTGGCTGACTACCCTGACTACTGCCACACAGGTCCCTTACTATAACTGTAGGGCCCTGCATCATAAATTGCCTAGTGACTTATATCAGAAAAAGAGTAAATGCAGTCAAGGAGCTAGTTATTAGGTGACAATATAACCTCTTTCCTGTATATGATGAGTCCATGATTTGACTCAGTAATAAAAACCAGCGGGGAATTAAAACAGCATGTATCTGTTTTTTGGTAAAAGTCTTAGGTAAGTTCTCCTGGCCCTCTTTGACTAAAGGTCAAGGGGCAAACAGGAACTAAACCAGTATGTAAAAAGGAATGTTAACTGCTATTAGCTTTCTAAATAAGATAAGCTGTGTGTCCTAAGCACCTGATTTATAAAACAATGCAATGATTTTCCATACCCCCAACTCTGTAACCAAAGGGTATAAAACTGGCCTACACCGAAGTTCCATGTGACAGCCTTTAGGCTGCTCTCCCCAGCCAGCCAGCCAGCAGCCAGTAAATAAAGTGACCTCTTTGGCACAAATGGAAAAATAAAATTGACGGGGATATAAAAACCTTCCATGACAAACAGAAACTGAAAGGATTTATGTCTTCCAAACCAGCACTAGAGAAAATACTAAAGAAATTAACTACAAAAAACAACTAACAAGTAAATGTCAGAACAAGAGAAAAAATAATTTCAAGGAAACAAACAACTAAGCAAAGAACAAACACTACCTCAAACAGAAGTCAAAACTCAAAATGTTAGGAAGTAAAAATCATCTCTTAATAAACACACTGAATATAAATGGCCTCAACTCCCCAATAAAAAGACACAAAGTGAAAAACTGGATTAAAACTCAGAATCCATCTATATGCTGCCTGCAAGAAACACACCTTACAAGCAAAGATTCCACAAACTAAAGGTGAAGGGCTGGAGTAAGGTAATCCATGCCAATGGAACTCAAAGACAGGCAGAAGTAGCAACTATGATATCAGATAAATAGGAATTCAAGCCTAAGCTTATCAGAAGAGACAAAGCAGGTCATTTTTTACTAGTAAAAGGAACAACCCAGCAAGAGGAAATAACAATTATCAACATTTATGCCCCAAACATAGGTGTAGCCACTTCTATAAAACAAAGTCTGCATGATATAAAGTCACACATAGATCCCAATACTCTAATACTGGATACTTTAATGCTCCTCTCATATCACTAGACTGATCTTCTAAACAAAAGGTCGGTAAAGATGCCTCAGACCTACAGAATACCATAAACCAAATGGACCCATTAGACACATACAGAAAAATTCACCCAACTACAGCTGAATTCACATTTTTCTCAGCTGCCCATGGAACCTTCTCCAAAACAGACCACATTCTGGGCCACAAAGCAGTCACTGACAAATTCAAAAAAATGTAACATATTTCCCTGTGTCTTTTCTGACCACAATGGAATGAAACTAGAAATCAACTCTAAGAAGATCCAGAGTAACCATGTAAACACATGGAGACTGAATACCACATTACTGAACAAGGAATAGGTCATAGAAGAAGTAAAAGGAGAAATTTAAAAATTCCTAGAAACTAATGAAAACAGAGACACAACATACCAAAACCTCTGGGACACCTTGAAGGCAGTACTAAGAGGAAAATTTATAGCACTTAGTGCCCACATAAGAACAAAAAATCACCAAATAAATAACCTAATGACACAGCTCAAAGCCCTTGAAAAACAAGAACAGTCTAACCCCAAAGTCAGTAGAAGACAGAAAATTATGAAAATCAGAGCAGAAATTAATGCAGTAGAGAATAAAAAAAGAATACAGAAAATCAACAAAACCTAAAGCTGGTTTCTTGAAAAAGTAAACAAGATAGATAAACCATTGGCCAACCTAACCAAAAGAAAGAGAGAATCAACCCAAATTTCTAAATTAAGAGATAAAAAAGGTGATATTACCACCAACAGTATGGAAATACAAAGGATCATCAGAAACTATTTTGAAATACTCCAACAAAATGGAAAATCTAGAAGAAATTGAGAAATTTCTAGACACATGTAACATTCCTAAATTGAGTCAAGAAGATATAGAAAACTTAAACAAACCAATAGCAATAAAAGAGATAGAAATAGCAATAAAGAGTTTACCATCAAACAAAAGCCCAGGGCCAGATGGTTTTCAAAGTGAATTTTATAAAACATTTATAGAAGAGCTAAACCCAACACTCCTCAAAATATTCCATGAAATAGAAAGAAACAGGACCCTCCCAAACACATTCTATGAAGCCAACATCACATTAATACCAAAGCCAAATAAAGAGAGCTCAAGAAAACTATAGGCCTATATCATTGATGAACTTAGATGCAAAACTGGTAAACAAAATAATATCACTGCACAGTCAAAACCACATCAAGAAAATTATACACCATGACCAGGTCGGGTTCATCCCAGGGATGCAAGGCTGGTTCAACATATGGAAAACAATCCATGTAATTCACCACATAAACAGAATCAAAGACAAAACTGGCTAACCATATGCAGGAAAATGGAAATAAACCCCTCTTTCTCACTCTGCACAAGAGTCAACTCAAGATGGATCAAAGACCTGGAAGTCAGGCCAGAGACCTTGCAGCTACTTGAAGAGGGCATAGGGCCAACTCTTCAACACATTGGCACAGGTAAAAACTTTCTCAACAAAATCCCAACAGCACAAGCAACTCAAAGGAAGATCAATACATGGGATTGCATTAAACTGAACAGCTTCTGTGCAGCAAAGGAAACTATCAAGAACCTCAACAGAGAGCCCACAGAGTGGGAGAAAAATTTTGCCAGCTACTCTTCTGATAGAGGACTAATATCTAGAATATACAGAGAACTCAAGAAACTCACAGCTAGGAAAACAAATAACCCAATAAAAAAAATGAGCAAAGGATCTAAATAGACACTTCACAAAAGAGGAAATACAAATGGTCAATAAATGTATGAGGAAATGTTCCACATCATTAGCAATCAGAGATATGCAAATCAAAACTCAAAACCACCTTGAGTTTTCACCTAACCACAATTAGAATGGCAATCATCGAGCCGGGCGTGGTGGCGCACGCTTGTAATCCCAGCATTTGGGAGGCTGAAACCAGAGGATCCGGGTTCGCAGCCAGCTTCAGCTACTTAGTGAGGCACTCTGCAACTTAGTGAGACTTGGTTTCAAAATAAAGAATAAAAAATAGGGCTGGGGGTATAGCTTGGAGGTAGAATGCCCCTGAGTTCAATCCCCAGTACC
>PVLC010021874.1:0-27412 GCA_004027655.1 Graphiurus murinus
TTAGAGGCAAGCCAATTAGAATCACTCCAGACCTCCCAAACCAAGTCATGAAAGCCAGGAGGGGCTGGAGTAACATATTCCAAACTTTGAAAGAAAATAACTTGCAGCCAAGATTCTCCTACCCAGCAAAACTCTCTCTCAAAATTGATGGGGATATAAAAACCTTCCATGACAAACAGAAACTGAAAGCATTCATGTCGTCCAAACCAGCACTAGAGAAAATACTCAAGGAGATTAACTACAAAGAAGAACTAACAAGTAAACGTCAGAACCAGAGAAACAATAATTTCCAGGAAGCAAACAATTAAGCAAAGAAGAACAAACACTACTGCAAACAGAAGTCAAAACCCAAAATGTTAGGAATTAAAAATCATCTCTCAATACAAAAGAATCTTATGCAATTACTAAAATAAATAAGCTAGATTTATATGTGTTGGCCTGAAAGGATGTACATGATGCATTATAAAGCAAGAAAAGAAAGTTGTTAAATGTTATATAGAGTAGGATTCTGTTTTCTTGGTGAATGCATGAAAAAAATCTAAAGGAATATATAAGATAAGGAGTTCTTTCTTTCTATTTATTTTGCAGTGCTTGGGGTGAAACCCAAGGCCTCATGCATGGTAGACAGGTGCTCTACCACTGAGCTACATTTCCAACCATCACAGGAATTCTTGAAAGAGTGAGAAAAGGCGATTCTCAGAGATTTATACTGTCCATGTCATATATTTCTATAAAGCTCTAAGATTTTACAATGGCCACATATTGCTTTTGGCATAAGGAACAGCAATAGACAATTTTTAAAAAAGAATACTGTACACTACAAATGTCTCCAATTTTCTATTTGTAATTGTTTTGGACTGAATGTTTATGTCCACCCAATATTCATATGTTGAAGCATAATCCCCTAGGAAATATTAAAGATATGGTCTTTGGGAGGTAATTAGATCATGATAGTAGAGCCCTTTAGATTGATATTAATACTCTTATAAGTAAAGATAGTAGAGCCTCCTTTCTGTCTCTGAAGACACAATAAGAAGAAGGCCCACTAGGACTTGACCATGCTGACTTCCCAGCCTCTAGAACTGTGAGAAATGAATTTCTAAGGTTTAAGTCACTTGATCTATAGTATTTTTGTTTTAGTAGCTCAAACTGACAATAAATTATGGTGGATTTACTTCCTTTCATTTATATGAACCTTCTTAAATCTATTTCTATTTGAGCATGTAAGAAAAACCAAAGTCTCACATACAGAAGATAGTCAGTCACTTTTAGAGCTATAGTTTGAATATGGTTCATCCCTACTAAAAGTCATGTTGAGGCTTGTCCCCTATGTGTCGCTGTTGGGAGGTGATGCCTAGGAAGAGGCGTTTGGGTCATAGGGGCAAAAGTTTCATAAATGAAGTTACTGCCTTTCTCTTTTGAGTTCTCACTTTCAGGGACTGGATTAGTTACCTTGAGAATAGGCTGTTATAAAATGAGGCCTCCCCTCACTTTGTACCTCTTTTGCACACACTTGTTGACCCTTCCCCTCTTCAACATGAGTTGAAGTTGAAATTCATCAAACCTTCACCAGCTATAGCTATCTGATCTTGGAGTTTCCAGCTTCCAGAACCATGAGTCAAAATAAATCCCTTTTCATTATAAATTTCTCAGTTTGAAGTATTCTGTTATAGCACCAGAAAACAGATTAGGACATTTCATCTTTTAAAAATCAGCAGATCAGCTGGGCATGGTGATGCATGTCTGTACTTGGGAGGCTGAGACAGGAGGATCACAGGTTCAAGGACAGCCTGAGCAAGTAGGGAGGCTCTCAGCAACCTAATAAAACTCTGTTTCAAAATAAAAATAAAATGGGGGGGGTAGCTCAGAGATGGAATGTCTCTGGGCTCAATCTCCAAAACCATACACACACACACACACACACACACACACACACACACATACACAAGTAGACCATGGTTTAACAGAGCCATACCTATTTGGGCTGTGTTCCTTTAACAGAGAACTAGTGTATGTGTAGCAGAAGACCAGAGAAAGTGTTTCTCAGGTAATTTTTGCCTTTGCCATAATTTCCTTGATTCTATCAGTTTCTGCTCATTTCACTGCAATCACTCTTGAAACTTTCACCCCAAGCAAGTCTTGGAGTAGTCAACATTCCTCACTTTAAACATTCTATGTTCCCTTTGGAATTTATAATTCCCAAAAGTGCATCACCTAAAAATAAGAGGTCTTATAAATCCTTATGCATTGACCATCTATAGCTTGTTATGCCTGGAAGGCATTAATTAAGTCAAGGAATCATGGGATTTCAGAAATTATAAGATCAATAGAGGTAACTCAGTCTAATTTCACTGCTTCCTCTTATTTTTATCTGTTTTGTTCTCTTGTTGATGTTACACCCTATAGTAATAAAACAGATTTCTTCCTCATTACAAAGAGAATTTATACTCAGAAAGGAAGATGTGACTAAAAATGTGGCAGCCTCTAAATTCAAGGTATAAAAAAAGAAATCCCTGCTGGTTAGGAACAGACCCAGGATCCCCTACATTGATCTTCAACCCACAAAAGATGTCATTCACATACCTGTTTTTAATCTGGATCTCCATATTAGAAAGATAAAATTCACTGTCCTTAAATATAGAAATCAACTGTAAAAGAAAAAAAGAACAGTTTTCATATTTCCCACTTTCCTATTTTAACCCAGCAAAACCACCTGGAACAATGGGATCACTAACCTGGCTCAACATTTCTATCTCCTACACAGTTTTCCAATTTACATTTTACCCACTGCTATAGGATGAACCGTTCTCCTCCCAAATCCAAACATTGAAACCCTAACCCCTCAACCTGATTATATTCCGAGATAGAACCATTCGGGAGGTGATTAAATGAAAATAAGGCCAAAATGGTGGGGCTCTAATCCAATCTTACTGGTATCCTTATAGGAAGAGAGAAGCCAAGCATGGTGCTGCATGCCTGTCATCCCAGTACTTGGGATGCTGAGAAAGGAGGATCACAGATTCAAGCCCAGCCTCAGCAACTTAGTGAGACCCTCAGCAACTTAGCCAGACCCTATTTCAAAATAAAAAAATAAAAAGGGCTGGGGATGTAGCTCAGAAATAAAATGCTCTGGGTTCAATCCCTAGTCCCCGCCTCAATAAAAAAGAATAGAGATACATGTGCACATGGGAAATACCATGTGAGGACCCAGTGACAAGGTAGTCATGTACAAGCCAAGGAGAGGAATCTCACCAGAAACTAAATTTGCCAAAACCTTTATCTTGAACTTCTAGCCTCCATAACTATGGGGGAAAAATATCTATCTTCCCATGACCTAGTCTGTGATATCTTCATAAGGTAGCCTGAGTAGACTGATGCACTTGCCCATTTTCAAGCACTTATAATCATGTCCTGAGAAAGGAAATCAATATGATCATTTACCGTTGTCTAGAAGGTGCACGTCAGAATCCCCTGTGTGGTATGCCAGCTAACGATAACTCTTAAAATGTAAAAAATTCATGACCCTTAATCCAGCAATTCAAATTCTAGGAACTTATCCTATAGAAATACCCAAGTCCCCCCAAATTTATTGCAAATGCATTGTTTTCAGAATTGTTTAAAAATAGAGAAAATAGAAACAACCTGAATTTCTACCAATGGCAGTCTAGATTTGGAAAAAAAAAACTACATTAAGCCAGACACAGACACAGTGGGCACATGCCTGTAATCCCAGTTCTTGGGAGGCTAAGACAGGAGCATGGTAGGTTCAAGACAAGTCTCAACAACTTAGGAAGACCCTGTTTCAAAATAAGAAGTATTTATTGCTGGTGTAGTTCAGAGGCAGAATGCCCCTGGGTTCAATCCCCAGGACCAAAAACAAAACACACACACACACACACACACACACACACACACACACACACACACACATTACAACCATGTAGCAAAATTTTATGCATCTATTAGAGTGTATGAGGTAAACCTATATTTACCACCATGAATAACCTAAAAAATATATGGTTAAAGCCGGGCATGGTGGTGCACGCTTGTAATCCCAGCATTTGGGAGGCTGAGACTGGAGGATCCTGGTTCATGGCCAGCCTCACCTACCTAGTGAGGCACTCCGCAACTGAGTGAGACCCTGTTTCAAAATAAAGAATAAAAAAATAGGGCTGGGGGTGTAGCTCAGAGGTAGTGTGTGTGTGTGTGTGTGTTTTATATATATATATATATGTTAAAGGTTGAGTATATAGCTTAGTGGTAGAGCATTTGTCTAGCCTATACAAGGCCTTGGGTCAGTTTCCCAGAAGCACAAAAATAAATTTTAAATGGTATATGGTTAAGTGGAGGGAAAAAGCAATTTGAAGAGTAGCATAATTAGTATGATTCAAATTATTTATGTAAAAGAATACATATGCATCAATGTTATATTTATAGAAAATATCTAAAAGAATATAGCTTAGATTATTAGGAGGAGTTAATGCAAGGAGCAACACTATAAGACATTTACTTTCTATTTTAGATGTCAATGTGTGAATTTTTTACAAGAAGTATGTATTAGTATTGTTATCAGAAAGTGTAAGGACAAATAAAACATTTATTTTGTTTGTTAGCAATAAAAAGAAAAATTACAATGCTGAAAACAAATATGCTTAAATACAATGGCATAATTTGTTATCAGTGCTCTCTTATTTTCCCCAAATAGGAAAATTTGGCAAAGAATCAGAATGTGTGCCAGTGGAGGAAAATGTCCATATCTAAACAAATGAAAACAATAACTTTCCATAAAATATTTCAGCATTGGCACTAGGAAAGAGATTGCATAGAATCTCACCATGTTGCTCACAGAGCAGACAGATTAGCAGTGAAAAATCAAAATTAATTATCTGTGAAATGGATTATCAGTAGAAAAAGTAAAGTCTAGTTTTCACTACTTAGTCTGTCACATACATTTACACATACCATAAATATTCAAAAGAGCATCTTACCCAATTTTTTACAAATTCATTTATAACACTGGTAATAGAGACCCTTGGCTCTTCATCAAAGACAGAGAAACTCATTTCGATACTGTAGAAAGAAACTGTAATTAAAAGTAAGGAGATTAATCTTATTAATTTAGAGATAAATTTGACTTTTGTAAATTTTGATCAAAACTGATCTCCATTTTAAAACAAATGAAATGACAATTTCTCATTTCTAAACTTTGCTTTGTTTCACTTCCAAGGTCAGGAACCAAATTTTTGGCCCCATATCCAAAAGTAAAAAGAGATTTTACCATCCCATTTTGCTTTAATTATTTAGACATTTCCCTGAGTTCTACACAGTTGATGGACTTGTAACAAATCCCCTAAATTCTCTACTTTCATTGGCCAACAGATTTCCAGTCCAGTTGATGTCCAAGCTGAACATTATCTCACAAGATCATTTGTACTGAGAAAGGAACTAGATTTTTTTTCTCCCTATGCTTTGCTTTCTGCTTTAGGGTTTCCTCCCCGTATGTCCCCCTCACTTGTTTGGATACTGCCAAATTTTTATTATGGAATGGTAAAAGTTAAAGAAATGCCAAAAGTTGAACTATAGGAAAACCAAACACTCCCTAGCCATGGATAAGTATTCCTCGCCAGCTGGATATCGGGGTTAGAGAAGGCTGAGGTCTACATAAGGAGAATTAAAGGCAGTCTATCTTTCAGTGTTTTCTTGTGTGTGGTAAACATGGCCAGATCTAAGGCCATATGATCCTCTTACTGAGTAGAGGTGAAGTTCCTAGTCTGTGTTCACATAAGCAGAGTCAAGAGTATCAAAGAACACAATGAGTGGAAAGAAGGCTTAGAAATATAACACTGAGTATAAAGAGTAGGGATGGAACCACCATATGACCCAGCTATACCACTCATGGGTATCTTCCCAAAATAAAGTCAGAACACTATAGTAATACATGCATACCCATGTTTATAGCAGTACAATTCAGAATGGCCGGATTATGGAACCAACCTACGTGTCCATTGACAGATGCATGGACAAAAAAAAAGTGCTATATATACAATGGAGTTCTACTCAAACATAAAGAACAAAATTATGTCATTTTTAGGAAAATGGATGGAACTAGTATACATCATGCTCAGTGAGATCATACAGTCTCAGAAAAATCAAGGGCTACACATTTTCTCTCATGTGGAAGCTAGAGAGAAAATATGAAAGAAAAGAAACTTCATGAAAATGTGGGGAGAGACTAGTAGAATAGAGGAAAGGGTTGGGGGAGGGAGGATAGAAGGGGGAAAATAAGGCTTGAGGATAGGAACAGACCAAACCACGTTATGTTCTTATACAGATATATCCCTATCAATCACACTAGCATGTACAGTGAAGGAAGAAGGAAGAGGAAGGTGGAGGTGGAGGGAAACTCACCAAAAGATGATGTGTGCATATGTGAATGTATCACTTTGAATCTCACCATGCTGTATAACTAAAATGCACCAATAAGAATTCAAAAAAGAAATATCACTAGGCATGATGGTGCACACCTATAATCCCAGTACTTGGGAGGATCACTGGTTTGAGGACAGCCTCATCAACTTAGTGAGACTCTCACCAACTTAGCGAGCCCCTATTTCAAAAAAGAAAAGGTTGGGGGTATAGCTCAGAAATAGAATGTCCCTGGGTCCATCCCCCAGTACAATATATTATATATATAATCATACTGAGAAAAAAGATACATTTGAATTATATTTCAATAAAGGTAAGAAATGTGGCTAGAAAATTCTCTGTTCTGACAAGGTGCCAATGTACCCACTGGGTCTCTGAAGATGATAAACACCTGCACCCTTCTTCATCACTTTCTGTTCTCAGAGAATTGACCACCTGGCCCACAATTCACACATTCTGTTAGGGAAATACACATAAAGGAACAGTACCTGTGGACTCAGCTTCAATTGGTGAAGTCAATGTTTCCATAGATAGAAAAGAAGATGTGGAGTCCCACCACATTGTCTCAAAAGGGGCAGAAATTAGTGAAGACACAGTTGCTGTAGAAGGATGTTTCACTCCAGTGGATATGAGTGGAAATGAAGTTCCTGTAGCAATGGATGTAGTAGTGATTATATTTACAAGGGAATCCTGTGTGGACTTAGGAGTAATTAAAGTAGACAATGTGGATGCAGCTGGAATTCTGCTCCATGCAGATGTTTTAGTAGGGCTAGGCAGAGACATGTAACCAATAGCTAAGGTAGAAGTGGTAGAAGGAGACATACTCATTACACGAAAAGATGGAAGTGGAGATGTATTCCTGGAGTTGGCAGTCACAGTGGTTCTGGAGGATGCCTCAGGGGATGTGGGAATGTATACACTGCCATCTGTGATTTTTGCAGACAAAGGACTAGAAGTTGGAGAGCCAGTAGTGACACTGCTCAGTGTAGGGGCAGGAGTGGTTTGGGAAAATGTGGTGCTTCCAGTAGTGAAGGGCAGTGTTGTAAACTTAGTGACTGGGTTTGTTGGTATCATATCAGATGTTGGAAATGTGGCTTTTGAAAACTCTGTTGTAGAGGAAGTCATAGCATGAGGAATATTAGATGTAGTGGGCAGGGAGGAACCTGCAGGGAAACTAGATAAGATCCAAGTCAGTATGGGTGAAGTAGTAGCTTTAGAGATTATAGAAGGATTTGATGGGTGTGTAGCCCCATGAGTTGCAGATGTGGTTGTTTTCTCTAATGTGTGCTTAATATCAGCCAAAGTGGTAGTGATAGTTCTCAGCGATGTTGATAATGAAGGGCTCCCAGAAAGCTCAAAGGTAGGAAGAATCCTTAATGTGGGAGCTGAAGACATTGTCATGACATCACTAGAGACCAGTCCAGACTGAGAGGCTTTAGATGTTGACAAAGAACCAGGGGCAAAGTGTAGAGTCTCTGTCCACATCTCTTTGTGTGTAGGCACATGACTAGTGGTGGAAATTGGAAACGGAGATTCTTCATTTCTGTGTGTTTTCCAGGAAGTTGTAACCAGAGACTGGATATTGCTAAATGGGATTCTTGTTCCCAAAACTGGAAATCCAACCATTTCAGATGTAGGAGAGACCTTTGTGGTAGAGAAGTCAGTATTCTCCTCAGTAACATGAGGTGAATAAAAAAATGATATCAAAGAGGGTATAGTTGCACTGGATATGGTCCATGAGGGATAGAAAGCAGGAATATTCAAGGATGTAGCACTTTTTGACAGCTCAGCTTTTAAAGAAGTGTTTTCTGACCAGGAAGTCATCTTTCCTGTGTTAGAGGAAAGGTGAGTAGTGGTGGGCTCAAGAGTGCTCTTCACATTAGTCAAAGATGGGGACATCTGAATATTTAAGGAAGTCTCAAGATGATCCAAAGGAGTAGGTGAAAACACACTTGCAGAGACAGGTGTTCTGGAATAAGTACTGCGGAGTTCTGTCACTCTAGCACTGTTCCCAGTAGGTAGGGAGCTGTCAATTATCTCAGATGATATGCCCAGAGTTGTAATCTCATCTCTTTGTGATAACTGTGGGGATGTCAATAGCAATGATGAGAGTGTGGTCTTTGGTATGGAGGAAATAGCTTCAGTGTCCTTAGAACTGAGTAGAGAAGAGGCAGTGGTACCTACACCCGAAGACACTAGCCCAGCCATAACAGTGGTTGGAATGGTTTTCATGGGTGGAGAAACCAGCTCTGCTGGAGAAGAAGTAGGTACAGGTGTGAGCCTGGAGGACACTTCTTTCATTTCTGAAGTAGTGAAAGCAAAGGAAACCACTCGACTTTTGGAAGCAGGCTCAGCATTTGTCTTGGGTACAACATCTAATGTAGATGTTCCTATGGTCCTAGGAGTAGTCCTAGGAGTAGTTGAAGACAGTAAAGTAGAGAATGACCCCATTGATGTGGAAGTGTCAGAAGAAACTGCAGCAGAGGAGGAAGTGGACTCTTTAACTGTCACTGAGGATATCTCAGACAGAGGCCCAGAAGTGGCCGTAGAGGGGCTTTTCAAACAATCTTGGTGTGTAGTTTCAGAAGATGTAGACATTAGTATTGCAGGAGTATCCAAAACTTTTTTGGAGGTCAAGGCAGTGATGTTAATTGGCAATGAGAACATCTGATAAGCAGGAATTGATGTTGCCATGGAGGTTTCTCCAAGGAGTGTTGTAGGTACATTTGGAATGGATAGGGCTGTAGTGATCATATCCGTAGAAATCACTGTAAAATTGGCATCAGATAGTCCATCTGTGGAAGGAGACAAGGACTTAAGGGAAGTCCATGTGCTTTCAGAAATAGAAGAAGCAAATGAAGTCACCTCAGGTTGAGTTGTAAGTGAAGGCAAGTGTGAAAGAGTTGTGCTGATGAGCACAGGACTTCTTGGTATTATGGTTGTCCTGGAAGCTGTGGTATCTTCAAATGAAGTGTTCTGGTGCTGAGAGACAGGGCGGGTCACAGAGAAGGGACTTGTGACCATTCCCACAGTCCTGGGAGGATATACTGAAAGAGCACTTGTGCTTTCTCTTTCAGGAAACAAAGAAGTGGTCGTTGTCACAGCTTGTGAAGGGAGAGCTGTCTTCCCAAAACTAGTAGAAATTTCTGAACTGTGAATATCCACTGTATTACTCAAGGTCACGGTAGGTACAACCTGAGCACTCCTAGAAGTGGAAGATAAAGCTGAGTCCCCATCAAGTATAGCTCCAGGTGGAATCACTAAAGGTGAATGTGTTTGATGGCTGGACATTTCTGTGGTCTCAGAAAATCCCATATCTGTCATTCCCAAGGATGAAGTGCCTTGGGAGTAGGAAATAAAGGAATTCTCTGATGGGGATAGTTCTGTCACCTCTATGGTTCTATGGCTTTCTCCCAGGGAGATGGTCATCTGATTTTTACCAGAAGATAAAGTAGAGGTACCAGCTACCAATTGGGTAGAGACTGGGGTGTTGACAAAAAGTGTGGAAGACCGAGAAATGGCAGTGTCTGCAGAGCTAGGCAGCTTGTTGGCAGAGGTGTGCGAAGGCATGTTCTCATCAACAGCAGAGTTCTTTGTGGTGCCAAGACTTGAGTTAACAGCACCTCCACCACCGCTGAACATATACAGAGAGCTAACCACAAGGGTAGAAGTTCCCTCCATTTGTGATATGGGTGGAGCTGTTACTGGTGCAGATGGTGTTGAGATCACATGGGTAGAGGATGTGACAGGAATGCTGTCAGAGGAAGGTTCGGAGCAGATGAGAGTGTGTTTGGATGAAGTTACTGTGCCAGCTGAGGTGGAGGGAAGGCTGTTCTTAGCCCTAGTTGCTACAAGAGTGAGGGGTCTCAGAGAGGGGACTAGAGTTTCTGTTTCAAAGGAACTTGCTGTGTGTGTCATTGTCATAGAGATCACTGTGGCCCCTGAAGTATTATAATTTGAGTCTTTGTAAGTAGGCATGGTGTCCCTGGTTGTGGAGGTCATTTGACTCAGTGGTGACAACAAGGCTATGGTCATAGTAGCTAATGACAGAGTGGATGTATTTGAGAGTAGAGATGTGGAGAAATCCTTGCCAAGTGTAGAAGGCTCAGACTTAGTCACCTTAGTCTTGTCAGATGCCGTCATAGAAATGACGGTAGAGGTAACAGCAGAGACGTTGACTGGCAGTGAAAGCATGTGGGTAACGGGTGTAGGGGGTGCCGAGAAATTAGTTGCTGCAGTCAGAGGAGGCAAGATTCCAGCAGACAAGGGCACAGCTGTCCTGCCTGTAGGAATAGTGATGAAACTCGCTCCCAACATTTTGGTGGAAGTATGCAGGGACTCAGGGAATGTCTGCACTCTCCTAGAAGTGAGAGATGGAGCTGATTTCCCCTCAGGTGTCTCTGAAGTCCAAAGTGCTGTATAGTTGGAGGTTGAATTAAAAATTTCTGTAGTTCCATTATATGAACTCTGAGGTGTGGTTGTCATCAATTTTGTTGAAAGCCAACCCCCTCCCACCTCTGTAGTTGCAGTTTTATTATCCAATGGGTTAGTCAATTTTTCTATATCAGGAAAAGAGGAAACAGTGACAGAAGCTGTCACCATTTGTTCTGATTCATCTGTCACTTCCAGCATTGTTGAAAATTGGGAAATGTCAGCTACTGCTGTTACAGTTGATTTTCCCTTAAGATGATGGAAAGTTGTTTCTTTTCTTGTCACAGTATCATAGAATTGTGTGGTGGCAGACTTTGGTACAGGGGCCATCATATCACCAATTGTGCTTGTATCATTTGTTTCTATTTGTGTGGGCTGGAAAGTACTTTCTTCTGTGGAAAATTTCAGTTTAATGTCAGCAAGGGTAGATGTTATATTTACTGGTAGAACAACCAACTTCCTTGGTGTTGAAGGAAGTTCATTTGCAGCTACTGTGGACATTGGGATGGCTATTGATAACAAGGTAGTGAGTTTAAACTCAGGCAGATTAGTTACAGATGTGGTTTGAGAAACAGTGGAGGAATTAGAGAACGTTGGGGATGTCAATTCGGATACAGCTGTTGTGTATCTGGCCATAGCAGCCTCCATGCTAGTGGTGGCCTTGCTCTCGGCAGATGCTTCCGGTGGGGTGAAAACATTAGCAGTTGTGGATGAATGGTCTGCATTAGTGGTCTTCTCATGTAATGCTGATGTGACATTTTCATTAGGCACAAATGTAAGTGTGCTGGTTGTATGCATAGAAGTCAGCAGGGTCTGGCCTGGCCTAGAAGTCCAAGTGGTACCACTGGTGGAAAATCGATGGGCAGTTTCATCAGTTAAAGATGTAGAACTCGACTCAGATGCCTTGGGTGTGGAAGCTAATATAGTGGAAATCGAAGTAAGCATGTGTTCGCCAACTGTGGGTGTATTCTGAGTATATATCAGCCCCGTGACTGTGGGGGAGGACATAGTTTCAGCCACTGTAGATGCAAGTGTGATCCTAGGAGTTAAAGCCGTATGTATACTCTCAGCATCAATAATTGTCTGCATATTCTGAGTTCCAGTGATTGGAGAGGATGCTAATGCAGATGCTGTCTGATTCCTAGGAGATACAGACTCTACTATAGCATCTGTGGAGATAAGCAGAGATTCGGATGAGAATGCTGATGCACTTCCAATGCTAGTATTTATAATTGAAGTCTCTTCTACTGTGGACCAAGGTACAGTTCTGGAAGCTGTGGATATAAAAAACTCTTGCCCAGATGTGGAGATAGGTAATTCTGCAATATCTGTGGATCTGTGTTTAGGCCAAGATGTTGTAGACAAAAATGTTGACTCAATAGTTGAAAATAAAGATGTTGTCTTCGTAACAGTTGACTGAGCTTCAATTGCTAGAGTTTGGGGTGCAACTGAATTCTTGGTGAATCTGGATATGGAAAGTAAATTAGTAGCTGTAGTTGGATGGAAGGTCTCAGTAGCCATGGCTTCTGCCATTTTTGTTGTCCTTATGCTTTCTGAAGATGGAGATTTGGTTATTTTCATGGAGTCAGAGGTAGTGTGTATGCATTTACCCTGAGTAGGCAGAGTGATGGCTGCAGAAGCAGAAAAACCATCAACTGCAAAAGTAGCTGTCTCAGCTAGAGGTGTCTTTAAAAATTCTGATGTAGTCATTGTTCTTAGAGCTTGAGATGTTGTATCAGAATATGATAGGGTTGAATAATCAATATCAAATACAGGTATGCTTTTAGACATCACTGTAGAGGAATGTACTGTCTTTTGTGAGTTTAGTCCAGTAATTTGGGAAGGGGTTGTCAAGTTTATTTGTTGTGATAGAGTTGAACTTGTTTCTTGAATTGTCATATTTTCAGAAACAACTGAAAATCAGAAAGCATGTGTTATGTTACTTTGAATTAAGCTTTAGAAATCAGAAACAATTTTTTAAGAAAGAGCTCTATGATTTCTTTTCATTTTTAAGAGAAATAAGTATCACAGACATAATCAAGTTGCTTGATTATTTAATTTTTAAGATGCTTTTCTATTATGTAAAATCTTTATATGGTTCTAATAATACCCTGGTGAGGTCACTTACCAGTTACTGTGGAGGACATCCATACCATAGTATGTCATAAAAGATGTAGGCACTACTAAAAATGGACACACATGAGAGTAGTACATTGATTAAGAACATTAGCTTTGGGAAAGGGACCAAGTCCTTGAAAGAAACATCTATCAAAACCCACATAAGATGAAATAGATAACTGGATTAATTCTACATCTATTGAAAAGTTGAATTGTATAGTTTAAAATCTTCCCAAAAAGAAGATCAGCTATGGATTCAAATAGAAGTAGTTATAAATCTTGGCTCTATTACTTGCTTATCATATAACCTATACTACTTACTTAATGTCTCTGTGCTTTAATATTTTACTCTGTAATATAAGGATTATAATAACATGTATCTAATAAAATAGCTATGACACTTGAGTCAATGTATGTAAAACATTTAGCATGGTGCCTGGCATACAGTAAACACTCAAAAATAGATTTGACCTGCCTTTTACTTAGTCAAATCTATATCACTTATTTAAACACTAGAGACTGGACCTCAAGATCAATCTGTATTTATTGTGCATCACCATATGTGTGTATGCATATATACATATATATATATGTATGTGTATATATGTATGTATTTATCAATAATATTTACATGTCTCTATTGTAAATTGTATTATGTACAATATAAACATCAAAGGGATATAACAAAAATAATTATAAATGGAAATTTTAACATTTCCTTCCTGCATTCTAGCATACTGTCTGATCACCCCATTGGTCTGTGCACTCTACTTTGAAGATCATTGGAACCTAGCCTAGGCCTCCATTCATGTCAACTAAATTTAACAAAAATGTTAAATGCCATTTTGAGGCCTATGAGAAATTCATATATTTATAGCATGATTCCATCTATCAAAAACCTCATACTCTTGTTGGAAAAATTTTATGTTACTTAAATATTTTTAAACAAAGAATAAGCTAATATTTTCAAAACAAGACAATGAAATAATGATAAAGTTTATAATAAAGCAAGCAATGGAATATAATCATGTTCCAAACATCTCCAAAGTAAAATAAGAAGTCAATGAAGTGAAAGGGAAAAACTGGCTTCAAGCTGATGAGGAGACTTTCTCTTAGAAGACATATATCTCTGAGAAATTATGGGGTTTGAGTAGAGAGGGCAAAAGCACATGACAATGAATTTGAAGGTAGTAAAAGATCAGACTAGCTGGGAGTGGTAGGTAGTGTGTTGAATAGTGGTGAGAAAGTTTGACAGATTAGGATGGGATCTGAAGGGGTGGATGGAGAGACAGGTGATAGAATATAATATAACTTCTGTCATGTATTGAAATAAAAAGTATGAGGGTGTAGTTCCTAGGTAGAATGCCCCTGGGTTCAATAGCTGGCACAAAAGGAGGGAGGGAGGAAGTAAAGGAAGAAATTGAGTGTCAGGAAATTCATGAGAATTGCTCAGGTTCACACTTGAAATTTAAACCAAGGTTATCATCTGTACTCAAAACCACTTCACATGTGGAAGAATGCATTTTTTTTTCTTTTGACACTGGGGATTGAACCTCAAGGCATTCTACCTCTGAGCTACACTCAGAGAACTTTTTATTTTTATTTTAAACAGGATCTCACTAAGTTGCTGAGGGTCTAGCTATACTGCTGAGGCTGGCCTCCAACCTGCAATCCTCCTGTCTCTGCCTCCTAAGTACTGAGATCACAGGCATGCACCACAAGGCTAAAGGATGAATACACTTGAGTAAGGAGAATGAGTTGATTAAAAGCAGTGTTTAAGCAACATGAGTTTCATGGTAGTACACAGGATTAGTAGGAATGGGAGGAAACTGAAGGCAGAGACTTTCAGAGGCTGGTAAAGGCCTTGCTCCATCCCCTCCCACGAACTCTGGGCCAGCTCTATTGTCCACCTCTTCCGTACTTGCACTTGGTAAATCAAGCGCTGATGAACACAATCACACAAGAGGATAAATTATCATTTCCTTAAGTTCATGATCACCAACCCCAAATGAGCCTTTCACACTGCCCAGCCATCTTATCACTTTCTCTGGTCAATTTATGCTCCTACTCTGCAAGAACTCTTTCAAACTTTCCCCATTTGTAAATTCCACCCCCACATGTTCATCAGATAATCATGCTTCCTACTTCAAAGGAAGAGGTAATTGAAATAATCAATCAGAAACTCAACTGTACTTTCAGTCCAGTCACCTCCTACCATTTCAGAAACATCACATTATCAGTTAGCACCTCCTGTCTCTAATGAGCCTTTACCTCCAGATATAATACACATTCCAGTCTTGTAAAGTAAAAAATTAAAACATCCCATTCCCTCTGCAGGCACTCTCCTTCCCATCCCACTCAAAATGTTTTAAAGAAACTTTATCTACACTGACTGTCTCTACTTCCCTTGCCATTCCTTCTCTGTATCCTTTGCAGAACTTTTCTGTTTTACTTCTCCAAGAATATGTCCCAGCCTCTCTTTTCTCATCACTCTATTGTTTCTTCATGCCTAGGCTTTTAGTTTGCACCTATACACAGATGAATCTCAGTGTTTTAGCTCTAGACCACAAGAACTCCACATTTTATAACCAATTGCTTATTATGACATCTTCTCTTGAAGACCTCATTAATAGGTCAAACTCAACATACTCCAATTTTATCTCATCTTTTATTTAAACTGGGTCTTCTCCGGTATTCTTTCACCAAATGGCACCACTGCACATTCAATTATGCAAGCCCAAACCCTCTCTATCTGTCTGTTCCATTCTCTTACTTACCTGTCATAACCAACCCATAATTGAGTCCTATGGATCTTATCTCCTATTTGACTTTACCAGTGTCTCTCCATTTCCATTAATTACTACCCTACCTAAGCCACCATCATCTCTCACCTGGGATACTGTGGTAATTTTCCAACTGAACTCTCTTGCCACTACTCTTGTGTCCCCTCCAATCTGTTTCATAATACAATCAGGATTATCTTTTTGAAGTGTAAATATGATCATGTCACACACACACAGACACATACACACACACACACACACACACACACACACACACACACATTCAGCTCCTTTTAGTGGGTTTTCAAGGTTCAGAAGATGAAAAATGTTTTGGTACTGATGATTGAACCCAGGGACACTACCTCTGAGCTATACTCCCAGCCATATTTTATTTTTTATTTTGAAACAGGATTTCACTAAGTTTCTGAGGGTCTCACTAACTTGATGAGGCTGGTCTTGAACCTGTAACTGTCCTGTATCAGCCTCCCAAGTACTAGGATTACAGGTATGTACCACCACACCCAGCTAATAAAAAAAAAATTCTTAATAGGGCTTATGAAGCTATGCATGTTTTGATTCCTACCTACCTCTCCAGTCTCAGTTCATGCTGTACCCTTCCCCCTGTTCTCTAAACTTAAGCCCACAGCCTCATTTTAGTTCTCCAATGCTTGGCCTTCTCCTTCTACCACCAGAACTTTGATCCTGCTGTTGCTGCTCCTTAGAATGTCAATCCCATTCTTCTTCATCTGATTAACTTCTACTCATCCTTCAGATCTCAACTCATGCATCACTTCCTCAGGGAAGCCTACCTTCCCCAACCTCCATGACTAGCTCAAACTAATCTATTTGAGACTATTATGACACTTCATACCTCTTATTCATAATACTCAACACAGCTGCAGTTTTACACCTGTTGTGTGTACTTATTAACACTATCTTCCTCAGTGTAGATGGGACCTCATCTTTCATTGCTCACATTGTATCCTCAGTCCCAAGTGCAGTGCCTAGCACATGGCAGATGTTCAGCACATATTTTTAGGCTAACTGGATAAGCATAGATGATGAGGGAATGGGATGTGGTGAACGAAAATTAGAAAGGAAAAATTGGCAGAGAATAGTAACAAAGAAGTTTAAGAGCTAAAGAAGACATAGAAACCCCATAGAACTGAAATTTTGCTCTTGGGAAACTCAGAGGATAATGGTGATATTCATAGAAATAGGAAAATTGGGAAGGCAGTCTATTCAGAAGAAAAATACGCAGTTTAAACTTGGATAAATGGAATTGGAGTGGTGATGGAACATCCAAATGAAAATAATGCATTGTAAAAATCAAGGCTGAGTCATAATCTTTCTCCAGTTCACATCACCCGAAATGAAATTGTGCACGTTTACCTTAGGGAAATTAGTATTTCGAATTTATCCACCTGAGTACATAACCTATTATGTCAGAATAATTGTGGTGGTAGACAATCCACTAATTTCACTGCCTTGAGCATTAAAATCACTTTTAATTTGCATATTGAGAAATTCTGGGGTATGTGTAGGATGTCCTCTAGAATTTTGTGGTCATTAGCAAGTAACATGAAGGCTGAAATGACTGTATAGATGAGTTGATAAACATATATATATATCTATAAGGGAAAAGGTAAAAGTTATTACAAGAAGTGATTTTTGCTCAATTTTACAACATTGTTTTAATTATCCAAGACTCACATTCTGTTAAGCTTTATCAACAAACCAGTGTATTTCAGCAGCATATTTATTTCAAGCCTTCTGCCTTTAAGCTGTCCATAACAGTAAAAGAATTTTCGGGTTCTTGGCCTCCAGTTTTGCAAGTGAATTTATCCCAGCCAGTTGGGTTGGAAATGTCTGTTAAAGTGTCACTTCCAGCACATGCAAGAAATGTGGCATCCAGAGTCTGAATCACTCTCTTTGAATACACTAATTGTTGATACAAGGATTCACAATCCCAACTCCTTTATGAATGATTAGTAATTGAGCTGCATTCACTTTTCAGCAAAACAATAAAACACTAAATATCACAAAAGCCTAAGTTATCTCCTTTGATGCAGCATTCAAAGAGCCCTATTAGAGTAGACCATAAAAAGTAATGGGAAACTCTTCTGGAAAACAGGAGATGGACGTTAGACATAATATTTTTATCAGAAAGGGCTGAGACATAGATATAACTATTGTTGCTAACATTTCCAGTAAGCCTCTCAAAAAAGAACATAAGATTTAGTAAAAAAAAAAAAAAAAAAAAAAAAAAAAAAAAAAAAAAAAAAAAAAAAAAAAAAAAAAAAAAAAAAAAAAAAAAAAGCAAAAATGTCAAGCAGGTAGCATTTTAAGTACCAGAAATCTCTTAGGAAATAATGCATCTTACATTGCTCCATTTCAAACTAAACCCTGAGTTTATATATTTCAGAAAACCTCCCAAATAATCCTTCAGATGCAAGGCATTTTTCCCGAAGGACTACTGTATCAACAGCTGTATATTGAGATTTTTCCAAAAAGACTATTTCTTCTAAAGTTATTGCTAATAAAGATTCAAATCTTCATTCATCAAAATCACAGAATTGTATAACCAAGTCTTAGAGACTGTTTTCAATCCTTTCACCTATGAGGTCTAGAGAAGTGCAGTGTTGAGAAGAGATTCTCACAGATAAAACATTTAGAGCAAGATGTGGTGGTGCACTCTTGTATTCCCAGTACTTGGGAGGCTGAGATAGGAGGATTGCGGTTTCAAGGACAGCCTCAACAAGTAGTAAGACTCTCAGTAACTTAGTGACACCCTGTTTCAAAATAAAAATAAAATAGGGCTGGAGGTGTAGCTCAGAGGTAGAATGCCCCTGGGCTTGATTCCAAGTACCATAAATAAATAAATAAATAAATAAATAAATAAATAAATAAATAAATAAAAACTTTTAGAGAAGAAATAAGAGTATGTGGCAATGCCTCAATTATCTAACACCCATGAATGCATGCCCTCAATTTATATGGAACTGCCTTAAGCACAGGAGAAAAAAATGAAAAGACTTTACCCAAAATAACCAAGGAAAAATAAACTTCAATACTAAAAGCCAAGTTCTGAAAATGCAGAGTACAAGAACAGCAATCATTCAAAATAGTTTGCAAGACATAAACTTTAGAGGAAGGCAACACATTGCTAAACTAAAACTTTAAAGCACACTGGCTAGCCTGAGCATTGAAACCCAATGGTGTTCTCAAATTATGGCCATTCTCTGAAAGAGTATCTGCCTTCAAGAATCCTTCATATCTCAGATAAAGACAATCCAATCAAACATTAGTGGCTTTTCAGAACCAGGGCCCATAGGAATTAAAGGTACTTTCAAACCCTAAGTCCACAATTCAATGCAATGGTCTAGCAAATGTTCAAGATCATTACTATATAACATAGGCTAATAGTGAATATAAACTTCTTTGAAGCTAGGTGTGGTGGCACATGCCTGAAATCTCAGTTCTTGGGAAGCTGAGAAAGGGAAGATCACAGGTTTGAGGCCAGCCTCAGCAACTTAGGGAGACTCTGTCTCAAAATACAAAATAAAAAGGGCTAGGGATATAACTCAGGGCAGAATGCCCCTGGATTCCCTCCCCAGTACAATTAACTAACTAATTAGTTAATTAAGTAACTTCTTTTATTATTTATTGATGTCATTTTGTCTTAATCTATATGTACTTTGTTAAATTAAATTTAAATTGCTTAAATTCAATAATTCAAAATTTCTACACACCCATCATTTCTAATGACTGAGGATCACTGTACTGTCTCATCAGTCTTTCTCTTTTCTACATTAATGGTAATAGTTTTTTTTTTCTTATGGTCCCTAAATGATATACATATCTCAATTGGATATAATGCCCAAGCTGCTAAGAAAATGTTAAGTTGTAAGTGATTGAGGTAGCCACAATGTTAGCCATATCATATCAGCCATTTTTGTACCATATTTGTCTACACAAATATACACATAAGTGTTTATTGTCCAAGAACTGTTATTAAAATCAAATGGAAGCCAGGCATGGTGGCACACACTTGTAATCCCAGCATTTGGGAGGCTGAGACCAGAGGATCTGGGTTCGCGGCCAGCCTCAGCTACCTAGTGAGGGACTCCGCAACTTAGTGAGACCCTGTTTCAAAATAAAGAATAAACCGGGCATGGTGGCACATGCTTGTAATCCCAGCATTTGGGAGGCTGAGACTGGAGGATCCGGGTTTGTGGCCAGCCTCAGCTACCTAGTGAGGCACTCTGCAACTTAGTGAGACCCTGCTTCAAAATAAAGAATAAAAAAATAGGGCTGGGGGTGTAACTCAGAGGTAGAATGCCCCTGAGTTCAACCCCCAGTACCACAAAAAAAATGGAGTTGGGCAAGGTGGCACACACCTATAATCCCAGTATTTGGGAGGCTGAGACAGGAGGCTCACAGGTTTGAGGCTAGCCTCAGAGAGAGGAGTGTAGCTCAGACATCGAATGCCCCTGGGTTCAATCTCTAGTACCAGAAAAAAGAAAAGCAAGAGGAAATTTCCTCCCTGAACAAGATGGTATAGATCCACTTTTCCTTGCTCCTCCCCAATAAGTACAACTATAAATCCTGGAAATGGTAGGAGAGACAACCAAAGAAGAACTGTGAAAGATAGTAAGAAGAAAGCAAACTGATTTAGAATCCCAGGAGTTAGGAAATGATATGGTGGTAGGCATCTTGCCTTCCCTAACCCAGCATAAAAAGGTAACACAAGCTCTGCATTTCCCAAAACCCGACCTAACAAAAGACACTAGTCCAAGTAGGTTCATTCCTCTCCTGGATCTAATAGGAGTCCCTCTGACAACATCAGGCAAGACTGACACCCCCAGCGAAGGGAACCAATTGGAAGCCCACATAATAATAAGCAGCCAAGATAAACATTTTCCATCCCTGCCAAACCTAAGTCTCCTATCCCCACCAATGATACTGGCTGAACAGAACCTGTTCTGTTAGGACTATTTGTCTCTGTCTGCCCAAGAATCTTCCCACCCACTCAAAAACACAAGTCAGCCAGGAGAGGAAAAAGGGAGCCCATAATAGTAACTGGCCCAGTCTAGGCAGCCTCTTTGTCCCTGTGATCTTCTAATTCTTCTCCCTCGCCCAAAGATGTCGAGACAGCCAGGGAGGACAAGAAAATGGACCCAATAGCAGCAAGTGACCTTGCCCAAGATTCTTCTTTCCTGCCCCAAAACACAGGGCAAACATCACCAAGGGATATCAATAAGGGAAAATGACCCCACTCCTCTGTCATTGTGAGACACCAAAGGGCCTGGCCTAGGAAGATCTCTTTTTTCTCCACCCAGGAAGCACCATCAGGGACCAGGGGGAGCTCCATAAACACCAGATAAACCAACAAAGACAAAATAACACCATAAAGACTCTAAAAATTAATCTGTATTTGAGCCAGGCTTGGTGGTGCATTCTTGTAATCCCAGCACTTGGGAGGCTGAGACTGGAGGATCCTGGTTCCCAGTCACCTCAGCTACTTAGTGAGGCCCTCCACAACTTAGTGAGACCCTGTTTCAAAATAAAGAATCAAAATAGAAATGTGGTTGTAGTTCAGAGGTAGAATGCCCCTGGGTTCAATCCCCAGTACAAAAAAAAATTAATCTGAAAGCACAGGCCACAAAGCAGGCCAAGATACATGTCCTAAACCAAAACAGGATGACTACATGCTGAAATGAAAAATTTAAATAAGACCCAGAGTCTTCTAACATAATTGACAAAATGTCCAGGATACAATTTTTAAAATCACCTGTCATACTGAGAACCCAGAAAATCATAATTTGAATGAGAAAAGACAATCAACTCATGGTTACGCTAAGATGAATCAATGTCGAAATACCTGACAAGAATTTTAAAGCATCCATCATAAAAGTAATTGCACAAGCAAATACACATTCTCTTGAAATGAAACAAAATATTCTCGGGGAAACTATGAAGAAGAAACACATGGAAACTGAAAATAGTTAGTAACAGATATTTTTTTAAATCTGATAGATAGGCTCAGTAACAGAATGGAGATGATGGTAGAATCAGCAAAGTTGACAACAAAACAATAGAATTCACCGAACTCAAACAACAGAGAAAAAAAAAAAAAGACTGAAAAAATGAACAGATCCTTGAGGACCTGTGGGACCATAACAAAATATCCAACATTCCTAAAAAGGAAAAGAGAAACAATGGAGATAAAAATGCATTAAAAGAAATAAGTCACACATAGATCCCAATACAATAATACTAGGAGACTTCAACACTCCTCCCACACCACTAGACTGATCTTCTAGACAAAAGGTCATGAAAGATGCCTCAGACATAAAGAACATCATAAATCAAGTGGACCTATTAGACACATATAGAATATTTCACCCAACTACAGCTGAATTCACACTTTTTTCTCAGCTGCTCATGGAACCTTCTACAAAATAGACCACATTCTGGGCCACAAAGCGAGCACTAGCAAATTCAAAAAATATGATATAATCCCCTGTGTCTTTTCAGAACACAATGGAATGAAACTAGAAATCAATTATAAGAAAACCCAGAGTGACTGCATAAATACATGGAGACTGAACACCACACTGCTGAACGAGGAATGGGTCATAGAAGAAGTAAGGGGAGAAATTAAGAAATTCCTAGAAACAAAAGAAAATAGAGACACAGCATATCAAAACCTCTGGGACACTTTGAAGGCAGTACTAAGAGGAAAATTCATAGCACTGAGTGATCACATAAGAAGAACAGAAAATCACCAAATAACCTAATGACACACCTGAAATCCCTTGAAAAACAGGAACAGTATAACCCCAAAGCCAGTAGAAGACAGGAAACTATTAAAATCAGAGGATAAATGAATGAAGTAGAGAATAAAAAATACAAAAAATCAACATAACTAAAAGATGGTATCTTGAAAAAATTAACAAGATAGATAAACCACTAGCCAACTTAACCAAAAGAAAAAGAGAATCAACCAAAAAAAAAAAAAAAACTAAAATGAGAAATGAGAAAGGTGATATTACCACTGACAGCAGAAATCCAGAGGATTATCAGAAACTACTTTGAAAAACTATATTCCAACAAAATGGAAAATCTAGAAGAAATTGATAAATTTCTAGATGCATACAACCTTCCTTAATTGAGTCAAGAAAATATATAAAATTTAAACTGACAAATAGCAATCAGAGATTGAAGCAGCAATAAAGAGCCTACCATCAAACAAAATTCCAGGACCAGACAATTTTCCAGGTGAATTTTATAAAGCCTTTATAGAGTTAATCCCAATACTCCTCAATCTATTCCATGAAATAGAAAGAAACGGGACTCTCTACCAAACACATTCTATGAAGCCAACATCACATTAATACCAAAGCCAAATAAAGACAGCTCAAGAAAAGAAAACTGTAGGCCTATATCCTTGATGAACTTAGATGCAAAACTACTAAACACAATAATAGCAATGTGTATTCAAAATCACATCAAGAAAATTCTACACCATGACCAAGTCAGGTTTATACCAGGAATGAAAGGCGTGTTCAACATACACAAAACAATCTATGTAATTCACCACGTAATCAGAACCAAAGACAAAAATCACATGATCATTTCAATGACACTGAAAAAGCATTCGATAAAATCCAATACCCATTCATGCTAAAAGCACTGCAGATAATTAGAATAGAAGGAATGTACCTCAACATCATAAAGGCAATATACAATAGGCCCACAGCCAACATCATATTAAATGGGTAAAAACTGTGAGAGTTCCCACTAAAAATAGGAACAAGACAAGGATATCCATTATCACCACTTCTTTTCAATATAGTACATGAGACTCTAGCCAGAGTAATAAGACAAGAAAAGGAAATCGGAGGAGGACAAATAGGAAGGGAAGAACTAAAACTGTCCCTATTTGCAGATGACATGATACTATATTTAGAAGGCCCAACAAACTCAACCAAAAAACTTATAGAACTGATCAACAAATTCAGCAAAGTGTCTGGATACAAAATCAATCTTTAAAAATCAGAAGCTCTCCTGTATGTCAACCATAAATCCACTGAAAAATAAATCTAGAAAACATTTCCACTCACGGTATCCCCCCAAAAATAACATACTTAGGAATAAACCTAACCAAGGAGCTAAAAGACCTCTACAAGGAAAATTATAAAACATTGGAAAAAGAAATCAAAGAAGATTTTCCATGCTCTTGGATAGGCAGGATAAATACCATCAAAATGGTCATTCTTCCAAAAGTGATCTACAGATCCAATGTGATACCCATTAAATTACCAAGGTCAATCTTCACAAACAGAAAAATCAGTCCTCGAATTCATTTGGAACAACAGAAAAAAAACAGAATAGCCAAAGTAGTTCTCAGCAACAAGAACCATGCAGGAGGTATCACAATACCTGACTTCAAACTACACTACAAAGCCATAGTAATAAAAACAGCATGGTATTGGCACAAAATCAGACACATAGATGCATAGAGCAGAATAGGAGACTCAGAAACAAATTCACATACTTATAGCCAATTGATTTTTCACAAAGGGGCCAAAAACATACACTGGAAAAAAGATAGCCTCTTCAACAAATGATGTTGGCAAAACTGGTTAACCATATGCAGAAAAATGAAAATAAACCCCACTTTATCACCCCGAAGAGAGTCAATTCAAGATGGATCAAAGATCTGGAAGTCAGGCCAGAGACCTCGCAGCTACTTGAAGAGGGCATAGGTCCAAAACTTCAACACATAGTCACAGGTAAAAACTTTCTCAACAAGACCCCGAAGACACAAAATATTCAAAGGAAGATCAATACATGGGATTGCATTAAACTGGAGAACTTCTGTGTAGCCAAGGAAACTATCAAGAACTTCAACAGAGAGCTGACAGACTGGGAGAAAAATTTTGCCAACTACTCCTCTGATAGAGGACTAATATCTAGAATATATAGCGAACTCAAGAAACTCACCTCTCAGAAAACTGGTTTAAATAAAAAACAGGCAAGTGAACTAAACAGGCACTTCGCAGAAGAAGAAATACAAATGGCCAATAAATGTATGAAAAAAATGTTCAACATCATTAGCAATCAGAGAGATGCAAATCAAAACTAGCCTGAGATTTCACCTAATTCCAATTAGAATGGCAATTATTAAAAACACAAACAACAACAAATGCTGGCAAGGGTGTGGAGAAATGGGAACCTTAATACATTGTTGGTAGGATTGCAAATTAGTGCAACCACTTTGGAAAACAGTACGGAGGATCCTCAGACGAATGGGAATGAACCTACCATATGATCCAGCAATACCACTCCTAATTATCTACCCAAAAGAATGGAAAGAAAACTATCAGACCAATGCATATGTATCTATGTTTATAGCTGCACAGTTTACAATAGCCAAACTATGGAACCAGCCAAGATGTCCATCAACAGATGAATGGATTACAAAACTGTGGGATATGTACACAATGGAATTTTACTCAGCCATAAAGAAGAACAAAATCATGTTATTTGCAGGGAAATGGATGGAACTGGAAAACATTAAGTGAGTTTAGTCAGTCACAAAAAGTAAAAAATTGTACGCTCTCCCTAATATGTGGAAGCTAGGGAGTAAATGGAACATAAGAGGGACTCCAGATGAAGAAGGAGAAACTTTAGGTAAGCAAATAAGGCAACCTAACTGGAGGTGATGGGGGGAGAGAGAAACACCCTAATACACATGATGTACATTCACAAACATGTCAAAGACACTCACTAAGCCAAACATGAGAAAGAAGGAGGGGGGAGGGAATGGGGGGGAATTGGGGAAGGGTTAAATGAGAGCTGTGTGTATGTATGCCTCTAACAGCTTTTACCTCATTAAGATGTATGATTACAATACACCAATAAAAAATGTACTTCAAATGTAATTATATAATTAGGTTGAAAGTAAAGTGATGGGAAAGTAAATCATGCAAACAGTAAATTTAAGACAAGCTAGAGAGAAAACAAGGAACAAAAGGGACTATAGATAAATAAGGAGAGAGACTAGTAGAATAGTGGAAGGGGATTGGGGGAGGAAAATGGAAAGGAAAAAAAGGAGAACTGATGAAGGAAACAATTCAAATAACTCTATGTCCATATATTAAAGGATCACTACCAATCTCACTAACATGTATGAGGTGAGCGGGATGTGATCCAGAGGGAAATATGCCAAGTGCTGTGTGTATGTATGTTTGTATCACTCTGAAACTCACTATAATATATAATCACCATGCACCTACCAATAAAAGTATATAAAAATAAAAGCAAAAGTGGCTAAATTGACATTCAATAGAGTACAAAGACAATACCTTGAGTCAAGGAGAGACATTGCATAATGATAAAAGGATTGATCCACCAGGAAGACATAGTTCATGCCTAAACACCCAAACAACAGAGAAAAAGTGATAAACCAAAAGGAAAAGTAGATAAATCCATTATTATGATTGTAGATTTCAACAACTCTCTCTCAGCAACTGATAGAGCTACAGGGCAGATCAGCAGGTATACAGACATCCTGATCAACACAATCATACCATTTAGCTGATATTTATAAAGCACTTCACTCAACAATGGCAGAATACATATTTTTGAAGCACCCATAAAATATTCATCAACATAGACAACAGACTGAGCCATAAAACAGATCTAAACAAATGTAAAGGAATTTGATGTATAACACTGTTTCATTTGACCATTGTGAAATCAAACTATAAATCAATTACAGAAAGACAGGAAAATTTCTGAACAGGATACTTCTCCATAATCCAACAATCAAAGAAGACATCTCAAAAAATTTTTAAATGGAATTAAATGGAGGATGAGACAAGAAAACCGCAGTTTTGAGGACAGCCTCAACAGCATAGCAGGACTCTCTGGAGAACATAATGTTTTCAGGAAAACATTATGCTAAGTGAGATTAGTCAATCACAAAAAGTAAAAAGTCCTATGCTCTCCCTAATATGTGGAAGCTAGGGAGATAGTGGGTCATAGGGGAGACTCTAGACAAAGAAAGAGAAACCTTAGATGAGCAAAGAAGGTGACCTAACTGGAGGTGATGGGAGAGGGAAGGGGAAAATACCCTAATGCAACCTTAGTTAGACCTGGTTTCAAAATAAAATTTAAAAAAGGGCTGGGGCTATGGCTAAGAGGTACAATACCCCTGGGGGTCAATACCTACTAACATACATACACACAATTGAATTAAATGAAAATAAAATAGAGCATAACAAAATACAACACAACTAAAACAGCACTGAGAGGGAAATTTTTTTTTTTTTTTTTTTGCGGTACTGGGGATTGAACTCAGGGGCATTCTACCTCCGAGCTATACCCCCAGCCCTAGTTTTTATTCTTTATTTTGAAACCGAGTCTCACTAAGTTGTGGAGGGCCTCACTAGGTAGCTGAGGCTGGCCGAGAACCCGGATCCTCCGGTCTCAGCCTCCCGAATGCTGGAATTACAAGCATGCGCCACCACGCCCGGCTTGAGAGGGAAATTTATAGCACTAAATGCATGTATTAGAAAATAGGAAAACTAGCCGGGCGTGGTGGCGCATGCTTGTAATCCCAGCATTCGGGAGGCTGAGAC
>PVLC010021875.1:0-27425 GCA_004027655.1 Graphiurus murinus
CAGTTTGGACTGGGCCCCGAGAGTCTCCCCAGGGGCTGACAATGCTGTTGGTCTCCAGACCACACTAGGAATTTATAAACATTGTTTAATGTTTGCATTTCTCTAAATATATTACTTTAATCTTCATGACAGTTTCCAAGACAGGTACCTCTTCTCATTGCACAGAAGTAGAAAGGGAGGCTCAAAGAGGTGAAGAAACCTGTCCACGGTTCACACTGGGAGACAGGACTTGAATGGAGGGCTATTTCCAAAGTCTGGACCCTAGTTTTCCTCTGTATAAGTGATTTCATTGAGGAGCTGGGGTGAGGATGGGAAGGATGAGAAGAACAGAAATAGTTTTTTAAAAACACATGTAAGCCAAGCATGGTAGGACATACCTGTAATCCCAGAGTACTTGAGAGACTGAGATAGGAGGACCTCAGGATTGAGGTCAGTGTAGTAATTTAGCAAGACCCTGTTTCAAAATAAAAAGGGTTGGGGATGTAGCTTGGAGTTAGAATACCCCTGGGTTCAACCTCCAATATCAAAACAACCAACCAACCAACCAAACACAAGTAATGGTTTATCTGTGATATGAATTACTGAAATGCTTCCTAGCTGATGTGGATGGGAGAAAGATGGGTTATAAAAGGACATGGAGTCCTGGTGCTGGTGGTTCTATCCCACAGCTGGAGGCCTAAAGGCAGCTCCTGAGAAGTTAATTCCACCAATCCACAGGGAAGACAAGATCGAGAAGGACATGGGGACAAGGGCTTTAAATGTGTGCAGAGAGGAGAGGGGACACATAGATACCCTCTCCCTAGCACGTCTGGGGACCACGGGCCCTCTGCAGGGCTGCATTGTAGAGACTGTGTCCACACCAAGCTGCTCCCTCTGTGTCCCCCTCGCTCTGGGATCCTCCATGTGCAGGGTCTCTATTTGAACTCTACTGTCCCCACTTCCCTGGAGTCCATCCACACCCAGCAGTCATGCTTGCTGTTCTCTTTCAGCCTGTCCTTCTGCTAGGGTCTCCCAGCTGGCCCTGTCTCACGCTGGAGTATGTGTCGGTCTGTCCTGCCCTGCCCCAGGCTGCCACTCTCACGGTGGCCTTCTTCCCACACCACCGGAGAAAGTGGGTGATGGTCCCTCCCCACCCACTTAGACCTCAACTTGTGTAATCTCGCTTCCTCCTCTACTGTTTGGTCCAACTTCAGTGTCCAAATCCAAGAGGTTTCCTTTGTCAGTATTCTGGTTTTCAGCAGTAGCATCTGGTCAATTGCTCTTTAACAAGTGCACCCCCACCCATCTCTGCTCCTGTCCCTTCCCCTGACTACTCTGGTAGAAACTTCCCATCCAGTTCCTTCCCCTGGGGGCAGGCATCCCCTCCCCCCATGTCAGTCATTCACTCTCTGGTGCTGGGCTCAACCACACATGCAGCGCACCTTGACCTGCCCTCCCAGGCAGATGGAGTCTGCTCTGCTCTAACCATTGCTGACCCCAGCTCTCAGGACAGTACCTGGGCCATAGGAGCAGACACTGGCCATGTGTGTGCTGAGTGGACAAGCCAGCTGCTCACCATGCTGAGCTTCTCAGCCTCCACCTTCAAACAGCCACACCAAGGTGAAGCAAAAGGCTGTGTTTCACCAAGTGACAGATACTGACAACTGCTATCAATCACAGCACATACAGGGAACAGAAATATCTGCGTAGCGGCCTGCATATTTGGCCTTGGGGTTCAGAGGTGGCTTCTGACCCCTGGGCCCCAGGGGCTGAGGGACCACTATCATGACACACTGGCAACCTACCTGACACCCATGGGCACCTTACCATGGCCGACAAGCTGAGGAGTGCTGGCCTTGTCCAGATCTAAATAAGAACAAGAAAGAGCCACTTGCAGGACATTCTTGTTGGTGTCACTTTAAGGTCTAAGAAGTAATCTGTCTGCAAACTGTCTCTATTTCATTAGGCTGCAAAAGTAACACACATTCTGAAATGTGCCCTGAACCCTCAAGCGCAAATCTGTTCTTCGCTATTCTAAGCCACGTTCATCCTGGATAGAGCAGCTCTGGCCAGAGTCCTCCTCCACTCCCTGAAACACCCCAGTGACACAAGTGTCTCCATGTTCCAGCTGCTTCTAATGGCGAGAAACAGGATGCAACTGAGGCCCCAGAAAGTCACACTTGAATCATGCCACTTAGCGATTCCCTCACCCAACACCAAGACTTGGAGAAACGAACATTCGAGGAATGTTCGCACAGTGGGAATCCCACTGCCCAATTCTGTTGCTTCTCAAAGACTACAGTTGGTGTAGGGAGAAATAGTCCAAGATCTAAAAAAACCATGGACTATGCCAACTACAGTACTTCGCCTTTTCCAGAAGATAAAGTATGAAGAATTTTTGCCAGTGTGAGTTATTTTCCCAAAGCAGAGTCGGACGGCCTCGCAACCCTGCCTTTAAGAAACCAGTGCAATTAAACTGAACAGCTATAAACTGCCCCTGATAGCTTTCCCCCAACTTCAATTGATAAAATGAGACACAGACACATTCCACCAGACAAGCCCACACCTTTTTTAACTGCCAGACACAGTGCCAATATAAAAATGTACATTCAATCTATGGGGGAAATAGGCTCCATAGCTCATCACTAAAACAAAATAGCCACAGAAATGCCGACTAGCCCGACTGCCTTGTAAGGACTGATTGCTGACAACTAGGGCTCCTATTCAGCAGGCTAATAAGAATAATTATAGCCAGGGCAGGCATTAATCAGCTTGGCAGATACAGGAATTCTGTTAACAAGGCTAAAATGAGTGCCAAGGCATCTCTGAAGGCCCAGCACTTCAAAGACTGTGAGAGCTGGGAGATTCACTAGCAGTCTCCTGCTAGCCTTCTTCCCCCTCCAATGCTTTCTGAAGGAGACTGCCTTCCCACTGCCTTCCTCAGAGGAGGTGTGGTGAGCTGCTAGGGGTTGCAAGTTGTGGCATCTGAGAGGTGCATGCTGATGTCACCTTGCAAGAGCTGTGTCCAGGCCCCATACATCTGCATCTTTTTTTTTTCTTTTTTTTTTTTTTTTGCGGTACTGGGGATTGAACTCAGGGGCATTCTACCTATGAGCTATACCTCCAGCCCTATTTTTTATTCTTTATTTTGAAACAGGGTCTCACTAAGTTGCAGAGGGCCTCACTAGGTAGCTGAGGCTGGCCGCAAACCCAGATCCTCCGGTCTCAGCCTCCCAATGCTGGGATTACAAGCGTGAGCCACCACGCCCAGCCCACATCTTATTTTTAACTGCATTGTCGCTTTCAAAGCATTGCCATCTTTTTTTTTTTTTTTTTAACCTAAATTAATCTCAAGCAGTACACAGCATGAGGTTAAGTGAACATCGGCCAGCTTTTCCTTAGTAGAGACAGAACGGAGTCCAGAGATCAAATTCCAGCTCTGCCATATAGTATCTGGATGTGTAGATGAGTTATTAAACTTTTCTGGGCATCAGTTTCATTATCTATAAGGATAAAATAATAGTGTCTTTCTCAAAATGTTGCTGTGAGGAATAAATGACAGAATTACTTGATGCTTGATATGCATTCTATAGATGTTCAGGGCCTATTACGTACAGAGTTCCATATGGAACCTGTGAGCAAAGAACAGGGCTGGAAATGTAGCTTGGTGGTACAGCACTTGTCTAACATGCACAAGGCCCTGAGTTGAGACTCCAGCACTACTAAAAAAAAAAAAAAAATTCAGTGCACAGACACAAGAATGTCAATGCCATTGAGCATGGTGGTGCATGCCTGTAATTCTAGTACTTGGAAGGCTGAGACGAGAGGATTGCAGGTTCACAACCAACCTCAGCAACTTAGTGAGGTCCTCAGCATCTTAGCTAAAAATTTAAATTAAAAAAAAAATAGGGCTAGGAGTGTAGCTCAGAGGTAGGATACCCTGAGTTCACACACATACACACACACACACACACACACACACACGAGTGGCAATGCCTGGGCAGGAAGATGGACAATTTTTTTTATTTTACATCCTTTACAACTGACACAGAGACTGATAACTATCTCCCTAAATCCATTCTTCCCTTCCTCCACAGTAGCTGGCTCATGGCTTCCAGGCTTCTCTGCATTTACCAGCTTCCCTTGCAGCTAGTGTGAAAGGGAACTAAATTTTCTCTTATGGAACACCTGCAGAAAACAATAGCACGACTTCCAAGCTAGGCCTATGAAGCATGCATGTATTCTACTATACACCTTTGACCCCTCTGTGAGGCTGGAGTAGTGACAACATCTAAAATGAGCTTAGAAATAAGCCATGGCTGAAGCTAGCGGAACTGCCACCAGCCTGGGAGCAGGGTCCCACTCAAGCTCTCCCTCTCAAGCATACCCTGGGCTCTGTTATCAAAGAAACTTCTATTGCTTGAGCCACTATGCTTTGGATGTATTTGTTAGAGCAGCTTAGTCTGCCTAATTAATATAATGCCTGTCAATAGTATTTGAATTTTAAAATATAGATGTAATGCTTTTGTCACTTAAAAACCATTTCCATGGATTTGCAACAAAAAAAAAAGTTTTTAAGACATAAAGAGAATATGTTAATCCTTTTCCACAATCTTTAGGCCTCCCACTCTTAATTCATACTGCACACTAGTTGAGGATTTATCCTCCTCAAACATGCCCCCCTGTCGTGTTAATCTCACCCTGCAAACTTTTAATGACTACTCATTTCCTACAGATAAAAGGACATATCCATCATATGTACTCAGTTGGCCAATATTTATCAGACACCCACTATGTGTTATATACCCCATTAGTAATAGGATAGAATAGTGAGCAAGACCAACACGGTCCCTGCCCCCAGGGCTTATAATCAGGGTGGGGATTCAGACAAAGGCACAGACAAGTCCACTCAGTGAAAGAGAGAGACCGGGCAGCACCCAGAGGCACAACAAACCCGTTCCCTACATCCCAGACAGCTCGACACGAGAAGCCCCCGGAGCCACCCCAAACCTACATTTCCGTTTGCTCCCCACCATTTCCACCTCCTCTCCCCTCATTATATGCAACTCGTGTGCCTTTTCTGAGTGAACCCTGTACTTTCACTCTTCCACAATTCCCACTTGTCCCCAGAGCCCAGAATGCTCTTCCAGCCTCCCTTTCAAATTTCTAATTATCCTCAAGACTCAGCTCAAATGTCACCTCTTCAGCAAAAGCAACCCCATCCCACCCCCCAAGTCAAAATTAATCATCCTCTTCCTTTCGCCTGGGTTCTACGCAGGTATTTTGCTCCGTGTGGTAGTTAACTGCTTTATCACCTGCCCACTCGGTGCAGCCTCTTGTCTGGGACTCCCAGTCCTCGACACAGTTAGGGACAGCACTCAAGAGGTGCAAACCGAATGCATGAACAAGATAGTCAGATGCAGGCAAGAGAAGTGAAAAGCTGGAGTTCTGGTGTGATCCTGGTAAGGCAGCTTAGTTAAGAAAGCTGTGGGCTTTAGCTATCTAGTGAGGCACTCTGCAACTTAGTGAGACTTGGTTTCAAAATAAAGAATAAAAAATAGGGCTGGGGGTATAGCTCGGAGGTAGAATGCCCCTGAGTTCAATCCCCAGTACCACAAAAAAAAAAAAAAAAAAAGAAAGAAAGAAAGAAAGAAAGCTGTGGGTTTTAGAGGAAAAGGGAGATACACAGGCGGGAGGAGAGGGGTAGGAGGGACCAGAAGGTTCAATATATTCTACATAAAAGACAAGCAAACAGGTTACTCCGAATGAAGCGTCTGAACCCGAGAAAAGGCAGGAGGCTAGAGAACACAAGGCAGCAGCTCCTTAGAGGACAATCAGAAGGAAACGAAGAGTGAGGGTAGATAAAGGGTGGACCGAAAATGATCCTTTGGAAAAACAACAAACTTAGAAGGGAGGCTGGAGGAAAAGGTCAACGGGACAGATGTCAGAAGTTTCTACATGGGGAACCTTCAGGATGGGTTAAGAAAGTAGCTGTAGAAACTGGAGGACTGCAGGGAAATTGAGACAGGAGGATTGCAGGTTTGAGGCCAGCCCCAGCAACTTAGCGAAAACCTGTTTCAAAATAAAAAGTAAAAAGGGCTGTGAGTGTAACTTGATGGTAGAATGCCCCTGGGTTCAATCCCTGGAGGAAGAAAGGAAGGAAGGGAAAAAGGAAGGAAGGAACAGAGGGGAGGCGGAAGGGAGGGAGGGAGAGAGGAGGGAAGGAAGGAAAGAAATCAGACGGGAAGCGGCTTGAGCCTGTGCTATGGGGAAAACCACAGAATAGAAGGACAACGTGAAGGTGGAGGTCACAGAGAACACTGATACTGAGAGGCAGTGCAGGCTGTAACACTGGAGGAAAGATGACCTGGCTTATCAACATATTACATTTCAGTAATTGGTTCTGTGCTACAGAGGTGTAGAACAGGAGCCCTTCCCGGAGGTCAGGTTGAAACCCCAGCAAATGATTCTGAGGGGCAGAGTCGGCAGGTAGAAAGGCAACTTTTCTCTTAGATGGAAAGACATGGGATGGTGACATCGCAAAGTTCCTTGTGTAGTGAACGCAAGCCATCTAGCCAGGGCAGGGGCTACACTGGTATATAACCAAGATTTCCCCAAGCTCTGCTTTCCCCCTCTACATTACACTTTTGCCAGTCTCTTTGCCCCCTCTCCTTTTTTTTCTCCCATGCCATAGTAATTGAAGGGCATCTTTTCTAACTTCCACCTTACCCCACCCTCTTAACTGGTGCACAGGTTGTGAACTGCACAACTCTCAGAAGAGTCATTTACACACTAGAGTTGTGCAGTACACAGTATCACATCGTATGTCTGCTTGATGAAAGACATATAAGCCCATTAGTCTATGGCCAGCAATGTGCAACAAACAAGAGAACTTACCAGCGTCCCAGAAAGAAAGGGGAAGATTAAAAGCACTAGGATCACAGACCACAGAGGAGATGCTATGAAACTAAGAGGAAGATCCAGAACCCCTCTGTGCTGCTGGGAGCACTGTGGCCACGAGAAGCAGGCAGAGGGCTGGGTCCACCGTCTGGCCCTGGTGGCAGCAGGAGAGGACTGGCTATGGAAGGTCCCCACTGGGACCCTCAGCCTAAAAGTACAGAGTAGTCATTTAGTCTGTGTGTGCAGCTGGGGCCTGACTGGGACAGAAACCATGCACCACCCGCTCTGCAAACGATTCCAGTCTGTCTTCTCTAGGGGCTTGGAAGAGAACCTGTGGCCAAGTCTCAGGACTGGCCTCCCCTGATTGACACGGACCACAGGGATGAGGGGTCAGCCCTCCCTACCATGGTGGCCACTTAACAAACCAATTTCCTCCACTGGTTAAGACCATCCTGTGAATCTACGTGAAGATGGTGTCTGTGTAGGGAGTGAAGGGAAAATGGAGAGGCAAGAAGCCCACGGAAGATTCCTTGGGTGGGGGGAGGGCGCTGGGCCAAACCATCAAGGCCCCCCACCCAGGTTTCCCGAGGGTGAGAGACCAGGGACAGCAAGGGCAGAAAAGTAACAGGTTAAAAAAAAAAAAAAGTTGGAGACGCCCGGCTCCTGGGTCTTTGTGTGGAAATATAAGGCTAGGCAGCTCCAGGAAAAGCGAGAAGACTAGGAGACCGAGGCAGAAGATCCACTCAGCACTAAGATGACGGCAGGGACCGCACACCGATTGTCATTGTCGCGCTGGGGGCCACGCCGTGACCTTCGTGGAAGGAAGTTGCTGGTCCCCTGGCTTCCCTGGAAAGGCGAGCCGGCGTGGGCCGGCGAGTGTGCCGCGAGGTCTCCGGTCGCGGCTATGGCGGGGCAGATTGAGGGCTCAGGTTTCCGCTCCCGGGCTGGGGGCGCGGGCCGGGACCGCAGCGCCTTCCGGGCCGGGAGTTCAAGGTGAGCCGGCTCCCGGCGGCCAACAGGTAGGGAGGGCTGGGGACGCCGGCCACGCGCCACTCCCCCGGCACTGGCGGGGGCGAGGCTCGGCCTGGCGGGCGGCTACCTGCACCCCGCGCGGGGCCGGGCGGGTGTGCACCGATCTCCGCCGCCCGCAGCCGCTCCCGCCGGGCCGGGTCCCCCGGGGGACACCCGGGCACCCCGGGCGCCCCAGGCCGCGCCCCGCGCACTCACCCAGCGACAGCAGCGCCAGCAGCAGCGGCCTCGGCGCCGGGCGCCCCATGCTCGCAGGGCGGGAGCGACTCTCCCCTCCTCCTTCCCCGCCGCCGCTCCTCCTCCTCCTCCTCCAGCTCCGGCAGCTCCAGAGTCCGCGCTCCTCCGCTGGGCCGCGCGCCTGCTCCGCTCTCCTCGCGAGCCGAGCAATCCCCGCGCTGGGGCGGACGTGCGCCCCGGGCTCCGCGCGCTCCCTCCCGCCTCCTTCCCTTCCTTCCCTCCCTCCGCCAGCCGGCCGCCCCGGGAGCCGGCCCCGCCGATCCCAATGTGCAGCCCCGACCGCTTCCCGAAAGCAAAGGGAAGAACCGCAGCGCCCGCCCGCCCGCGCCTCCCATCCGGCGCTGTGCCAGCAACAAACACAAACTTTCCCAAGCCCCTCCCCGCTCCAGGTAACGGAGGAGGCGCCGGGGCCACCCGCTTAAAGGGGAGGAGACGGCCGAGCCCACCCAGCCCTCCCCTCGGGCCCCCACCTCACGAGAAACTTTCCTCCGACCTTTAAAAGTTGGCCTGGGAAGACTTGTCTGGAAATGCCATCGCTCCGGCCCTATCCCGGAACGCCCCGCGTTTCTCCACTTTGGTGGCACCCTTGCGTGTCCGCTGCCCCCTCAGCCAGCACCTCGCACATTCTCCTCCTCCTGAGCTAAGCAACTCAGAGGACCTCACCGGCCTGCTGCGTGGCCCTTGCTAAAAATTACCTACATAGGAATGAAGGAGCTGAAGGCCAAGGATTCCAGCTTTCTATGGTGCACAGGAACCAGAGTGTGGTGGCACACACCTGTAATCCCAAACTTGGGAGGCTGAGACAGGAGGATGGCAGGTTCGAGGCCAGCCTTAGCAATTTAGCGACACACACATGTACACTCCTACTTAGCAAGACCCTGTTTCAAAATAAAATAGAGCTGGGGGTATAGCTCGAAGGTAGGATGCCCCTGGGTTCTATCTCCAGTACCACCCACACACAAAGGCAGAGGCCTGAGGTGTTTGCATGACTTGTCCAAGGACTCAAGCCAGGGGACGAGATCAGAGGGGATTTCTCACTCACTGCCCACAACCCTGTGGCTGGGTGGACTGCCTTCCTCCTGACCCACCTCCCTCCTTTCCAGAGTACCCATGGCAATGATTAGAACAACTTTCCACAAAGACACCCACTTAAAAACAAAACACAAAGTCTATTAATAGCTATAGTACTTCATATGGAATGTACTCTTAAGACTTTACATTCATTGCTCTAAGTGGACACAACTGGCTGCCAATAAAGATCCTTTTTCCTCACAATAGAATTGTGTGTTTTTTATTTGAATACAAAAGGCTCCACAGTACTGGGGGGGGGGATAGTGTTGCTTGTTTGAAACTTCCCAAGGATGATTCAGACATAGGAGGGGCAGCACTGGAGCCCACTGCCCCTCTCTGCCTTTCATTAATATGTGAAAAATAAGGCACAGATGTTCATGGGTGCCTGCCCCTGCTGGGGGAAAACTCTGCCTTTATTCTGATGTATAACTATTTCCACCAACAAGTGTTTCTTATTTCTACTAGCCAATGTGTGATTAGCCAGGTATGAACCTTTCAGAAAGAGACTTAAAAATTCAAAATTAATTCCTGGTGATGAACAATGTGAATGTATTTAATGCTACTGAATGGTCCTTTTTTTTTTTTTTTTTTTTTTTTTTTTTTTTTTTTTTTTTTTTTTTTTTTTTTTTTTTTTTTTTTTTTTTTTTTTTTTTTTTTTTTTTTTTAATGTTACCTCCAAGGTCTCACCTCACTAGGTTGCTGAGAATTTCAGCTATGTTGCTAAGACTGTTCTTAAACCTGCATGTGCCACCACGCCTGGCTGGGGAAGTTTTATTTGTTTCATTCAATCAACCTTGAATGCAAGCCTAATGTTAAGCCTTGGGAGAAGCGGGAGCTACAGAGAAATGTAAGGGCTGGCTCCTCCAGAAGCCCAGATTTCGGCCCATCAATCTTTTCCTTTCTTAACCACCCAGAATGCTTAATGTCTGGACTGCACATTTTAGCACTTGATCACGTTCAGTTTAGTGCAACATGTGCACTACTTCCATCTTCGTCTAAGAGCACAGAGACCCAAGAGGGTGACACATCCTCATCTTGTATCATCAACATGATTAGAGAGCAGATCTTTGCTTAAAAACAAAACAATAAATATTTTGTTTAATAAATAAATGCAAGTGTGGGAGTGTGCCAGGCACATAGTAGGTCCTCATTCTGTGTTTATAGAGTTATTTAATGCTGGACACTGGGATAGATCCTGGAACTACAGTGATGAGTCAGACAGCTCCTGCCCTGGAGGTGCGTACAGCCTGCATGGTGACCTAGCAGGTGTGGCAAGTGCAAGGTTCAGTCATGACACAACCAAGGAGTGGTTGGTGCTGGGGAAGGTTTGCAGGGAAAAAGAACAAAACAAAACAAAAAAAACCAACCTTCACAGAAGGGATGACTATGCAGTGAGTCTTGAAAGATCAGTAGGTATTCAGCTGGGAGGTACAAGTAGCGATGAGCTCACAATAGATGTTGTATATTTAATGTGAAAGAGATTCTTCCCTCCTCCTATTCTGCCCCAGATGTTATTAAAATTAATGGTGCATCTTACAATCATGGAAATAACAATGAACAGTTGAAATGATGAGAATAAATAAGACTGGCCAGGTAAGGCAAGTAAAATGGGGACTAAAAAGAAGGCCTGTTGGTGGCAGGCAGTCAACTCTGTCATCAGAATCAACCACAGAGACATGTTTGTAGCATAAAATGAGCACAAAGTACCAACTGCAGACACTTGGTCATAACCACCATGCTGTTTGCACAGCCCTGACTCCCAAAAGATAAAAGGTGTTTCTAACTAAGGAGACACAGCACCTGCAGCAGGCAGGCACAATTTGTTAATTCATGACTCGAGATAATCTGGCGATGCATTTATCATGACAGACATTTATTTGTCAGAGTGAGTAACCTCTTGTACAGGTAGACCTTTTGTCCCAACTGTTCTCAGTTAGGCTAGGATGTAGACTTGCCAGGGGCAGGAAGACTTACTCTCCAGGAATTCCAACTAACCCACCCCCATCCTCAAGGAGGATGAATTCAAACTTGTGTGTCCTTTGTCTCTTCACAGTAATGCTCAGGACACTGGTAACCGCCAGTCTTTATTGACTCTTGATTATTCATGTCTGTCTGCAGGTATTGCCCCTGAAAACCTCATGAGAATCTTTACACTCCATCCCCCCAGACAGGTTTCCCTGTTGAGGTCAGGCAAAAACACCATTAAATTTAACTTTGAGAATTAAAATGTTGTTAAGACTCCTATTGTATGAATTTGCTGATTGTTGTAAGATTCGCCCAATCTTGGTACATTAACCTTACCACTGCACATCTGCCCGAGTCCTACTTCAGCAGGGTCTCAGGGGAAGGGGTAGGTTCCATGGCAACATTCCATCCCATTACTGATTTTCATTTAAAATATTCCAGCCAAGTGCAGTGACATATGCCTGTAAAACCTAGTCCTTGGGAGGCTGAGACAGAAGGATTGCAGGTTCAAGGCCAGCCTCAGCAACTTAGGAAGACCCTCACCAACTTAGCAAGGCCATGTTTCAAAATAAAAAATAAAATGAGCTGGGGGTGTAGCTTGGAGGTAGAATGCCCCTGGGTTCAATCCTCAGCACCAAAATAATAAAACAAAATATTTCTTGTTCTATACTCAGGTGCATATTTCCCTGATTGAAGTTAAGCAAGGGATTACTAATTAAAAAGAAATTTAAGACATAATCATGGAATTAGAGAATGAAAGTAAGAGTTATAAAGGGAGGGATGGAGAGATGAAGCCTGCATATCCTGATGAGTCACTCTGGGGTGTGTGTGTGTGTGTGTGTGTGTGTGTGTGTGTGTGTGTGTGTGTTTCTAGGGATTGGACCCAGGGGAATTCTACCTCTGAGCTACATCCCCAGTCCCATTTTGCTGGTAACAGGGTCTTGCTAAGTTGCTGAAAGTCTCGCTAAGTTGCTGAAAGGCTGTCTTTGAACCTGTGGTCCTTCTGTCTCAGCCTCTCAAGTATTGGGATTACAAGTGTGTGCCACCATGCCTGGCTTGTGTCACTCAACTTTGGTAAAGCCAGGGGGGAAGCTGTGGAATGCCTATCTGCAAGCTTCAGAATAGCAAGGGAACAAGCTGAGCACACTTCTCCTGAAAGCTGGTCCTTTCTTCAGCCTTAAAAGACCCAAGTGGGGAGAGGTGGAGAAACTGTTCTTATTGGATTTAGAACTGCCCCTCATCCCACCTCTGCCAAGCCATAAATGTCTCCCAAGTACCACCCCCATGGCAAACACCTGCCCACATAGCATTGCTCCCACAGGGACACCAGGGTGGAAGAGTGTGAGGAGAAAAATGAAGAAATAGAATGCAATGAGGCTTTTGCAATAAGAGTGCTCTACAAGAGTGAGGCCGTATTATTAAGAGTATCTGTGGCCCTGGCCCTGGAGCAGCTTCTCATCTCATTTAATGCATCAGAAGACCTGGGATGCTGCAAAGGATAGGGAGAAAATTGATACCAACAGAGCAAAGGAAATTGACAGGAAGGAAAGCAGATAAAAGAGGGACTATGTGCTATTATGTGGCATATTCTGCAAGTAAGTGATCATTGGGGGGGCTGAAGTGTCTCCTAAAATGAATGCAGGCAGCAGAGTTCACAGTAAAAAGAGAAAGGCTGCCATATCACAGAGGTTAGAAATAGCTGGAACAGATACTGGGATGCTGGAACAGATTCTCTACCTGAGGCCATGACTGACCAATGTGGAAGTGCCCAAGTGTGCCCTGGCCAGCCTGGCCTACCTTGTGTCCTGACACCCAGCTCAGTGCCACGGAGGGGCTTTGTCTCCTCTCATGAAAGTCTTTACCCTAGTCTTCATACAGAAGCTTGGGATGGGCAGAATGGAGGGTGGATGGGTTGGAAGAGCTTGGGCCTCTTCTCTTTAACTGTTCCCCACTAGCCCTTCTTACCCCACTTGAGCTATACAGCCGGGTTCAACTGGAACTATAAGTGCTAGGCACTACATTTGTTTTTTTGTTTGTTTGTTTGTTTGTTTGTAGTATTGGGGATTGAACCCAGGGACATTCTACCTCTGAGCTATACCTCCAGCCCTATTTTTTATTCTTTATTTTGAAACAGGGTCTCACTAAGTTGCAGAGTGCCTCACTAGGTAGCTGAGGCTGGCCTCGAACCTGGATCCTCTTGTCTCAGCCTCCCAAATGCTGGGATTACAAGCGTGTGCCACCACGCCCGGCTTAGGCACTACATTTGCAAAACAACGTATATGGGGTTGGAGATGTAGCTCAGTGGCTGAGTGTTTGCCTAACATGCATGAGGCCCTGGTTCAGTCCCCAGCAGTGCTCCCCCCACCACCACCAAAAAAGACACTTAGAGATTAAAATGCATCTGAGTAGGATTGCTAGCTAAAATACAGGATGCCAATCAAAGTTTAAATTTCAGATAAGTGTGTGTCCCAAAATATTCCATGGAGCACACTTATACTAAAAAGTAGTCCTCAACACTTGTAATCCCAGTACTTGGGAGGCTGAGACAGGAGGATCCGAGTTCTCGGCCAGCGTCAGCTACTTAGTGAGCCCCTCTGCAACTTAGGGAGACACTGTTTCAAAATAAAGAATTAAAAATAGAACTGGGGGTATAGCTTGGAGGTAGAATGCCCCTGGGTTCAATCCTCAGTACCGGAAAAAAAAAAAAAAAAGAGCAGTAGTCCTTGGTTGTCTGAAACTGAAATTCAGCTGGGGGTCCTAATATTTTTATTTGCTAATTTCTGGCAACCCTCATCCAGAGAGGAGTTATCTTACTTAGAAATAGGTTCTTCTGGAAGGTTCCAGAGAAGATGATATGGAACTCTTGAGAAACTGATCTCCAGATTCTCTGGAAGTTTTCCATTGTAAAGGAGTAATAAATGTTACTTCAGGGTATTCCATTGAGTCACTGGGTAAAAATTGCTGAGAGAACTGGCCTACTTTGTAATAGGCAGAGTCAGCTCACCATGGAAGAGAACATCTTATATTATATAGTGGTATCATCTCTTCTCTAAAAAAACACTCAGCCGGAGGTTAATTGCCTACCTATAAAGGGAGCCATCGAGGGGTTACTGCGCTAGGTGGGGCCACAGCCCAGTGAACCTGGAAGCATGTCCTTTCCAACCTCAATACTGTGGTTCATCCAAGTCCAGCCAACTCTCTTTTCTAGTCTTTTTCCTTTCTTTTCCCCCAACTTGGGGCTGGTTTTTGCCTTACAGCATTAGAAGACAAAGAATGTAGATGCCAGTTTTCTTGTAAAAAAGTAGAATTATTTCCCTTGGTACCTCTCTGCTCTCTATTGGCTGGGCCTCACAGATCAATTACTGTTTGGGGAGGGGGTGACTGAGGATTGAGCCCAGGAGTACTCTACCACGGAGCTATGTCCCCAGCCCCTCCTTAAATTTGATTTGTATCTTATGCATTTGGTACTGGGGATTGAACAGAGGGTATAGCATTCTACTCTGAGGTATACCCACAGTACTTTTTTATTTTTATTTTTGAAACAGTATCTCATTAAGTCTAAGTTGCCGAGGCTGGCCTTAAAACTGCAATCCTCCTGTCTCAGCTTCCCAAGTACTGGAACTACAGGTATGCACCACTGAGCTTGGCTTAATTTTTTTTTTTTTTTTGAGACAGGGTCTAATTTGCCGAGGCTGGTCTGGAACTCATGATCCTTCTGCCTCAGCCTCCCAAGTTGCTAAGATTACACCACTGCACTGGGCTACAGGTCAATTACTATTGTAAAACCAAGCCATCATTTTCAATAGATATCTCCCAAATTTTTATGCATTTTGTAGCTCATACCCCTTCAGCAAATTACTTAGCGGCAGGGTACATTTTTATTATTATTTTTCCAGTACTGAAGATTAAACCCAGGGCTCACACATTCTAGGCAAGTGTTTTTGAGCTCCTTTCTCGGCCCCTTTTATTTTACTCTGAGACAGGGTCATGCTAAGTTGTCCAGGGTAGCCTCGAACTTGCAATCCTCCTGCCTCTGTCTCCCAAGTCTCTGGGATCACAGGCATGTACCTTTGCCTTGAAGGTATAAGAGGAGTAGTATTTTGCACAGTCAGCCACTTCATGAGTATTTTACTGAATGTTTTTTTTTCATCCCCACAGCACAAGTACATCTGTTGCACGGGACTTAATACTTTCGTCAGCCTAAAATTCTTGCACTGTACTTTGTGATACAAAGCTTTGAGGTCTTGATCACCCAATGACCTTTGAGTTAGAGTGCAGTTACTCCCTGAGGAGAATCTTGGATGTCCTGTTCCTGAAAACATGGGCATTCTGAGCACTTCTGGGCCTCCGCTGGCTATCCTGGTGTGGCCCTAGCATCTTCACAGGAGAATGGATGTCAGGTCTGTCCCAGTTGATGGATCGATAGAATAAGTGGTTTTGTGCTTAACCAACCACGAGAACAGCCACCATGTAGATGATGATTTCAAACTTACTGTCTCTCAATATTTTTAAAAAGCTCAGCTGAGAAAAGCAATATTTATGGAAGATTACCCGAAGAAAATGCAGCCTGCACATTCTTCTAGAAACCCAAAGATCCACCCCTGAGTTGTGAATTAAGTAGACCGTCAGGGAGCTTACTACCTGGATATATCACACTGGCACCCCATAAAGTTGCTTTTACTGAATTGCATTTTGTCATGAAGCCATCAGCCCGTATTGAGGGACGTCCTGAGAAACAGCCCTGTGCACTTTGTCACCGCGTTTCCCGCAGGACAGGTTTACAGAGGCTCTTCATTACGTCAGCAGCAGCCTCTGCTTAAGACTCCGGGAGAAATTTTATTCTGATCTCAATACCGCAAATAGTCGTGTTTTGCCTTAACGACTGGTTTCTTTTCACCTTATAGACCCTGTAAATATTGTAACTGTTGCTGTTTTCCTTTCCATGGTACACAGTCATTAGAAAGCTTATGCTCAAAGCTGTGGCTTCCTCTAGTATGCAGATAGGACTTTGGGCATGAATTATTGGGGATGGGGGAAGGACACTGGAAACTAAACCCAGGGGCATTCTGCCTCCAAGCTATACCCCCAGCCTTATTTTATTTTTGAAACAAAGTCTCACAAAGTTGCTGAAGCTGGATTTGAACCTGTGATCCTCCTGCGTCAGCCTCCCGAGAACTGGAATTACAGGTGTGCACCAGCATGCCTGGCTTCAGGCATGAATTTTGCATAACTTCCCTCGCAGCTCCTCCTTACCGTGTCTGGTATTCTTCCTTTCCCTCATCTTACTTTTCCTCACTTTCATTTGTTTTATTGTAAGCATGTGGTTTCACAATGTAGGAACTGCTTTCCTATCCTCCTCTTTGTAAAATTCTAGCCCACACCTCCTGCCCTTCAAGAGACATTTTAAATTCTAACTGCTCATTTGCAGATTAAATACAATGAGGTAATAATCACCGTGAGCTCTGAGGGAGAGAGCTGCGACCCACAGAGGCCCAGGAGCTCCTAACCAAGGGCATTGTTTCCAGGAGCCGCAGACAGTGGACTCTCCTAAGCCTGGGGGAAGCACACTGTTCGTCCATCTGCACCGGGTGAGCAAATATTAGTCGTTTACTTTCTCTAAGCACACAGTGATTGGTTGCGGCATTGAGATGAGTAGAGAGGGTCCAGGGCAGATGGATGGAGCCAAACCCTGGTTCTACTGTTGACTACGAGAAAATGGACCAGTCAGCCAACACCAAGCTTCCCCTCGCTGTTCCCTGCCATGCCCTCCACTAGAGATGCCTTTCATCCTCACCTGGCCATTCCCTTCGGTGAGCTTCCATGGAAATCGAAGTTTGATTCACTGAGTTGGTGGTGAGTCCTTTATGTGAGAAATGATCTCAGAATGCAGCAATGAGGTAACAGGGAGATAAAGTGGTGGAACAAGAGAAAGTCAATAAAGCAGTGTGCTATTGACTTTCTTTGATACTGCTGAGGACAAGCTGTGTAGATGGAGCTTAAGAGGTATCCTTTAAGGGAACAGGATTTCAAGCATTCACTCCCTGATTCTCCTACCCAACAGCTGGGGGTGACCCCCGAAGCATCAGCTCCTCTACCCCCTAGTCTACACTGCCTGAGCCCAGAGCCCTGAGGCTGTCTTCCAGCAAGTCTGTCTCCTCCACTAGAGTGAGAGAAGAGGCCGGGTTCCACTCAGCTTTGTATCCCAGGCACCTGACACACAGTAGGGCTCTTCGGTAAATGCTTCTGCCCAATTAAGAATAGTTCTTTTATCTCTCTTTGTATACTGGAGTGACGCATAAAACTGTATTTGGGGGAAAAATAATCTACAACCACTGTTCTAGCCCAACCTCCTCATTTTCTAGATGAGGCACTTGAGGCTCAGAGAACCTCAGAAACTTGTCCGAGATTACACAGTGTATTAAAGTGAGTGATTATGGAATATTAAAATGATTCCACAAAGTATACCAAATACAGACTAGGGAGCTGACTGGAGTTACAATGTGAATTATTAGCACTTCAAATGGAGGGTATGGCCACCGCTGTGCTAGATTTCCAACAGGAAATTGCTTAAAATAAATTAACTTGGAAAGTTCCTGGACTCTGATTAAAGAGGTGAATGGTGTGAGCAAGGCTTTCTCTCCCAAGGGAAGAGATTCACCCGCGGTAAACACATTTCAGGCAATGTACCAAGGACCTGGAATCTGAGCGAACTCACTTAGCATTCTCTTCCTCCAGCCTGTGTAGCTGACAATGACCACTACCGGGAGAGTGGTGCTTTGAGGTACACACCTAGCACTTGTCATTTTTTAACTTTGAGACAGGGTCTTGCTAAGTTGCTGAGGCTGTCCTCTAACCTGTGATCCTCCTGTCTCAGCCTCCCAAGTACTAGGATTACAGGCATGTGCCACTGGTGTTTTTGCTTTTAATAAAAATATGAAGTCTGGGGCTGTCATTCAGTGTAAAGTGTTTGCTGAGCATATATCCCTAGCACCTTGAAAAAAAAGAAAAAAAAAAAAAAGGCTGGATTATACCACTCTTTTATAAATTGTCAATGCCCTCTGCTAGTCCTCCACTTTTCCTGTGCTGTGCTCCCTTCCTACCTCCATATCATCCTTTTGCTGCAGCCTCTGACACATGTGTGAGATACAGACTGTCAGGGACAGAAGTTATGATGAAAAACTAAAGTTGTCACCTCTCACAGCATACAAGGACAAAAAGTCAAACACTTGATGCTGGGGGGAAGGGGTCTGTGAGTCATGGGAACTAGTCATTCCTGCCAAATGAGAGTTAGGATTTATTTGAACAGACGTACTCATACTATATAACTTTTCTTATTTGCCCAGACATGGGTCAACATTACCCTAGCAAAGAGGGGCCGATGTAACATTTCCAGGGCCCATGATACCGCAATGAAAAAGCACTTGGTAAGTTTGAGGCAGACACTTGTCCCCATCTGTGTGGCTTGTTCTCAAAAGTTTTCTTTCTGACTGAGCATGGTGGGGCATGTTACTCAGGAGGCTGAGGCAGGAGGATTGATTACAAGTTCAAGGCCAGCCTGGGCAATTTAGCAGGACTCTGTCTCAAAATAAAAAGGGCTAGGAATGCAGTTCAGTGGTAGAGTGCTCCTGGGCTCAATCCCCAGTACTAGAAAAATAAATTTAAAAGTTTTCTTTCTGCTTACTCACCTGACCAAATGAAGAAGTGAAATGGTGAAGATTTCCATCAAGTCATATAGAATAGAGGTTAAGAGAGCCATATATGAAATCACATGGCCCGGGAGAGCATCCCAGCTCAACTAGTTACAAAAGCTATCTGACTTTGGATAAATCACACAGCTTTTTTGGCATCTCAGGTTCCACAACTATAAATGGGTCAATAACAATATGAATGGGAAAGGGCCGACTGAAGGATAATTGAGAAAGGATAAAGTCAGGGACAACTAGCTGCCCACCCAAGTGCGTACCCCATTCCTCAGTATGTAGTTAACCCTGCATTTCCAGCTCCCTTTCCATCTAGAGGTGGTTGCATGAGTAGTTCTTGCCAGTAAGAGGGAGCAGAAATTTCACGCATCCCTTCAAGGGGCCAGGTTAAGAAGCATCTATGTGGGGCCAGGTTAAGAAGCATCTATGTGCAGCCAGGTATGGTGGTACATGCCTGCAATACCAGTACTTGGGAAGCTAAGACAGGAGGATCTAAGGTTGGAGGCCAGCCTCAGCAACTTAGCAAGACTCTCAGCAATTTAGTCAGATTCTCTTTCAAAATAAAAAATAAAAAGGGTTGGGGGTATAGACTGGAGGTAGAATAACCCTAGGTTCAATCCCTGATACAGGAATAAAGGGAGAAAGAAAGAAGGGAGGGAGGGAGGGAGGGAGAGAGGAAAGATGGAAGGAAGGAAGGAAGGAAGGAAGGAAGGAAGGAAGGAAGGAAGGAGCAGCTGTGTAGCTTCTGCAGATTCTCTTCCTCCTATCTTCTAGGAGAAAGCAGAGGCCTGAGATGATGGAGCCACAAAATGAGGAAGAAATAAGAGTCCCCAAGTCTCCACATGGAGGGAAGCTGCTCCCCACCAGGAACACCGCACTGTTCTGTTATGTTAGGGATAAGTGAGTTTTGATGGTGTTAGCAACTGAAATGGGAGCTTACTTGTTGTGACTGCTACACTTACCCTAACTAATGCTCCTCCCTCTTTTCTAACAGAACCTCAGTGTTGAGGGGCCCATTCATCTATCTTGAGTTAGTCTTCAAAAGAGGCGGGCTAGCCAGGCATGGTGGCGAACGCTTGTAATCCCAGTACTTGGGAGGCTGAAACTGGAGGATTCGGGTTCGTGGCCAGCCTCAGCTACTTAGTGAGGCCTTATGCAACTTAGCGAGACCATATTTCAAACTAAAGAATAAAAAATAGGACTGGGGGCATAGCCTGGAGGTAGAATGCCCTTGGGTTCAATCCCCAGTACCAAAAAAAAAAAAAAAAAGGAAGCCGGCTCTCTGTTCCCCTTCCCTCTGGGTGCTTACAGATTCCTCTGCATCTGAGCACCCTTTCTTTTTCTCTCCTTTTTTATTTTTTTTATGGTACTGGGGATTGAACCCAGAGGGATTCTACCTCCAAGCTATACCCTCAGCCCTAAGTTTTAGTTTGAAGTAGGTCCTCACTAAGTTGCTGAGGCTGGCAGTGAACCTACAATCCTTCTGTCTCAGCCTCCCAAGTACTGGGATTACAAGTGAGAGATTAGAATGAGAATGCTCAAAGCACTATAACTGGCTTTGAGCACTCTCATTCTATGACTTCATAAGTTTCATTCCTTATCACTGATTGGCTTAAGCATAAACACATGAGGAAATTCCAGCCAGTGGGGTTTGAGGAGAAGTCTTCTAGAAAGGATTCTTAGAAAGATCTTCTATAGCCTTGTTAGCTTTCTTAATACTGCTTTTTTGGAGAGGAAAGGGTGTTTTGTTTGTTTGTTTGTTGTGTGTGTGTGTGTGTGTGTGTGTGGTACTGGGGATTGAACCTAGAGGCATTCTACCTTTGAGCTACACCCCCAGCCTGATTTTATTTCTTATTTTGGAAATAGGGCCTCACTAGGTTGATGAGAGTCTCCTACTTGCTGAGGCTGTCCTGGAACCTGTGATTTTCCTCTCTCAGTCTCCCAAGTGCTAGGATTGCAAGCCTATGCCACCATGCCTGGCAGGAAGAGGTGTTTTTGCTTACTTTCTTTTTTCATTTCTAATCTTTATTGAGGAACAATTTGGGGGAGGGGGTAATGGGATTGAACCTAAAGGCATTCTACCTCTGAGTTATACCTCCAGCCCCTTTTTTGTTTTTCATGGTGTGGTACTGGAGATTGAACCCAGGGGCATTCACCTCCGAGCTACTCCCCCAGCCCTATTTTTTATTCTTTATTTTGAAACAGAGTCTTACTAAGTTGTGGAGGGCCTAAGTAGCTGAGGCTGGCCATGAACCTGTAATCATCCTATCTCAGCCTCCCAAGTACTGGGATTACAAGTGAGAGATTAGAATGAGAATGCTCAAAGCATGGGCCACCATGCCCAGCCCCCCAGCCCTTTTAAAATTAATTAATTAATTTTATTTTCAAGCAGGATCTCACCAAGTTGCTGAGGGTCTTGCTAAGTTGGCAAGGCTGGCCTTGAACCTGCAATCCTCTTGTCTCAGCCACCCAAATACTGGGATTCTAGGTATGTGCCACCATGTCTGGTAAGGTATAATTTACATATAATAAAATTCACCAATTTAAGTGTATAGTTTGATGAGTTCTGACAAATGTGAATAGTTAAATAACTCCCACCACAAATATGGTAAAGAATATTTTCATTTCCCCCAAAGTTCCTTGTGCCTGTTTTGTAGTCCCTCCATACCCAGTCCCTGGGAACCACTGATTGGCTTTCCATCACTATAGTGTTGCCTTCTCTAACATTTCATATAAACGGACTCATAAATGATTTCTTTCATGTGCTGTGATGCCCGTGAGAGTCATGCATATTGTATGTAGCAGCGGATCATTCCTGTTCAGGACTGAGCAGTATTCCATCATGTAGATACAATACAATTTGTTTATTTATTTACCAGTTGGTGCCAATTTGGATTCTTTCTAGTTTTGCTCATTATAAATAAAAGTATTATGAAGACGTGTAAGGAAGTTTATGGGCAGACATACATTTTTTCTATTAGGAAAACACCTTAGAGTAGAATTGTTGGACCATAGAGCAGGTTTATGTTTGCATTTAGAAGAAATTGCCCAACTATTTTCCAAGGTAACAGTTTGGAATGTAGTACTTGGCAATTCCACCAAAAATATATGAAAGTTTCAGCTTCTCCACGCCCTTGTCAATACTGGGTATTATCAGGCACTTTTAATTCAAGCTATTCTAGTAGAGTGTGGTGGTGTCTCCTTGGGGTTTTGATTTGCAACTCACTAATGACTCACTGCGTGGAGCAACTTTTCATGTGCTTACTTGCTGTCTCTATATTTTCTATGAAAAATAGAAACGCCTATCAAAATATTTACAATTTTAATATTTATCAATTTTAGTTAGGTTGCTCTTATTAATGGGTTGTAATAATTCATTATTTAGTTTGAATGCAAACCATTTATCAGGAGTCTTAGAATATAGCTCAGTGATAGAACATATGCCTAGCATGTGTGAAATCCTGGGTTCTCTCCCCAGCACCAAAACAAAACAAACTCTTTATCAGATACATGTTTTGTAGATACTTTTCTTTCCTTTCACTCATTTATGAATGTATGTACATTTTATTCATTTATTCATTCATTCATTGTGGATTGAACCCAGGGGCATTCTACCTCTGAGCTATACTCCCAGCCCTATTTTATTCTTTTATTTTTTAAAACAGGGTCTCACTAAGTTGCAGAGGGCCTCACTAGGTTGCTGAGGTTGTCCTCTAACCTGCGATCCTTCTGTCTCAGCCTCTCAAGCACTGGAATTATAGGTGTGCACCACCACGCCTGGCTTGCAGATATTTTTCTTAGATTGATATATGTGTGGATATCTTTTTTTCATCCTTTTACTAATGCAATCTTAGTAGACAATATACAGTTGTGTTTTGCTTTTCATTTTGACAATATCTGCCTTATAACTGCAGTGTTGAAACATTTACATTTAGTATGGTTTTTTTTTTTGTTTGTTTGTTTTTTTTTTGCAGTACTGGGGATTGAACTCAGGGGTGTTCTACCTTTGAGCTATACCCCCAGCCCTATTTTTTTATTCTTTATTTTGAAACCAGGTCTCACTAAGTTGCAGAGTACCTCACTAGGTAGCTGAGGCTGGCCTCGAACCTGGATCTTCCATTCTCAGCCTCCCAAATGCTGGGATTACAAGGGTGTGCCACCATGCCTGGCTCATTTAGTATGATTTTATATGACTGCATGTTTAAGTCCATGACTCTACTATTTGTTTCCTATTTATCTCATCTCTTCTTTCTTTTTTCTGCCTTTGTTTGGATTGAGTTTTGCTTTGTTTTTGAGTATTGCATTTTATTCTATCCCCTTTCAGCTTTTAGTTATATCTCTTTGCTACTTTTAAGTGGCTTCTGTGTTTGCAACGTGCATATTGGACTTCTCTGATCATAACCTATCCATATACTCACATCTGATCATGCATATCATCGCATCCTACCATCCATGTATAATGTGGGTCTCACAGCACTCCACTGCCATTTCTCCTTCCTCTCCTTTCTGCTGTTGTTTTTCATTCAGTTTTCTTCTACCCACGCTATAAATCTAGACTACATTGTTATTCTTTTTGTCTGAAACAATTATCTTTTAGAGAAATTTTAAAATAAAAAACATCTTTTATATTAATTTGCAGTTTACATTTCCAGGGCTTTTTATTTCTTTGTTTAGCCCTCAAATTCCATCTGGTATTATTTTCCTCCCACTTGAAGAACTTCCTTAACATTTCTCGTAGTGTGTTTGCTGGTGATGAATTCTCACAGCTTTTGTTTGCCTGAAAATGTCTTTATTTTGTCTTCAGTTATGAAGGACACTCTTTCCCCTGAATATAGAATTCTAGTTTGTAAGGGTTCTTTGTCTCTTCCTTTTCTCTTTTTTTCCTTTTCTCTTCTTTTTGGTAATATTTCTTTTTCTTCCAGCACTTCACTTGTATCTACTTTTTCTAAAGTGAATTGTGATACTTTAAAGACATAATTCCATTGTCTTCTGGCTTGCAGCCATTTTCCCCCTGAGTTGGCCATGGTTCTTGTATTTGTTCTTCTGTATACAATGTTTCTCTTTCCCTGGCAACTTTTAAGGCTTCTACTTTATCACTGATTTTCAGCAATTGTGTTATCATATGTTTTGCTATGATTTTGTGTTTATTCTGTCTGGGGTTTACTAATATTTTAAGATTGGTGATTTATAGTTCACATCAATTTTTGAAAAAAAAAATGTGGCAATTATTTCATCAATTTTTTTTCTTCCACTGCCTTCTTTTCTTCCTGAGTCTCCAGTTATATGTATGCTAGTCACTTGATATTATCCTGTAAATCACTATGGCTCTGTTAATTGTTTTTTAACTGTTTTCCATTTCTGCTTTCGTTTGGATGCTTTTACTGCTATGTCCTCAAGTTCATGGATCCTCTCTTTCATAGTGTGAATTATGTTGTGCAGCCCATCCAGTGAAATTTTTAAAATTTCATATATTGCATCTACCTGCAGAACTAGAGATTTTACTTCATTATCCGTATAGTTTTCATTTCTCTCGTCACTATCTTCATGTTTTACTTTGAATTCTTGAACACATTTACAATAACTGTCTAAATTCCTTTTTGGAAAATTCTACCATGACTTTTAAATCTGTTCCTGTTGACTGATTTTTCTCCTGAAAGGGGCCACATTTTTCTGCTTCTTTGTGTATTTGGTAAATATGGATGTACACATTACAACTGTTATATTGAATTTTGTTGTCTTCCTTTAAAGAGCAATGGTCTTTGCAAAAGTAGGCAGTTAAGTTACCTGCAAGTAAGCTTGATTTTGGGGGGGATTATGTTTTAATTTTTTTGAGGCAGGTAGTCTTCACTTGGGACTTACCTTAATCTTACTACTAAGGCATGACCTTTCTGGGGTCCCTGCCGAGTGCTCAGGTGTTCAGTGGAAATTCTCCTCTCTGGCTGGCTGGAATACAAACTGCTTCCTTTCCTGCGTGAACACTGACATCATCAAGCATTGTTCTGTTGTTCCGTCTTGTGCAGTTTTTTGTTGTTGTTGTTGTTGTTTTGTGGTACTGGGGATTGAACTCAGAGGCGTTCTACCTTCGAGCTACACCCCCAGCCCTATTTTTTTTTATTCTTTATTTTGAAACCGGGTCTCACTAAGTTTCGGAGTGCCTCACTAAGCAGCTGAGACTGGCCACGAACTTGGATCCTCCGGTCTCAGCCTCCCGAATGCTGGGATTACAAGCGTGCGCCACCACGCCCGGCCGGTCTTGTGCAGTTTTAAGCTGAGTCTTTACAGTTTAGTAGTCACCCAAACACTTCAATAGAAGTCCCTATTTCTGGGACTTCTTTCTCCTCTGCAGTACCACAGATGACAACCTCTACCTCCCAAACTCTGCCTTTTGTCTCTCAAACTCTGAGAGCCTGCTGCACTCTGCTTGGGTCTCCCTACTACTCTGGGTCTAGGATATGCCTCCAGGAAGAAAGGTCAGCGGTTGTAGGGCTCATCTAATTTGTTGTCCTCTTTTAAGGGGATATCCTGTACTGCCTGTGTGTTGTTGGAAAATAGTCATTCATGTATTTTGTCTAGTTTTCTAGCTGATTTGGATAGGAGGGTAAGTTTGATACCAGCTACTCTTTCAATGGTCAGAATGAAAGAGTCTGCCTGCCCTCCTTCCTTTCTTCCTTCTTTTTCCTCTTTCTTTTTTCCTTCCTTCCTGCCTCCCTCCCTCCCTCCCCTTCTTTCTTTCTTTCCTTTCCTTTCTTTCTTCTTTTTTGTGGTACTGAGGATAGAACCATAGAACCCACCAGGGGCACTCTATTACTGAGCTACACCCCCAGCCCTATTTTATTTTTTATTTTGAAACAGGATGTTGCTAAGTTGCTTAGGGTCTTGCTAAGTTGCTGAGGCTGGCCTCAAACCTGCAATCTGCCAATCTCAGCCTCCCACAACTCTCCAGTCTTAGCCTCCCAAGTACTGTGATTACAGGTGTGCACCACTGTGCCCACCAAGAGTCTCTTTTTTCCTAAAATGGTGTTTACACACGTGGTCTCTTCTTTCTGGGTGCTATCATGCCTACTTGTGGTGCTGTTGTGTGTAATGCCAATTATAGACAGGAAGGGAACTGCCCTGTAGACAAAGCCAATATGATAAACACAGCAGGAAACCAAGATGGAAATTGCCTGGGTCCTTAAAGACATTGGGGATGCACTGAACTGAGCAATCCTGGAGCCATTCTAGCATGGAAAGTTATTGTTACGTAGAAATAAAAACTCCGTCGAGCCAGGCATGATGGTAATCCCAGTACTTGGGAGGATGAGACAGGAGGATTGCAGATTCAAGGATAGCCTCAGCAAGTAGTGAGATTCTAACAAGATCCTGTTTGAAAATAAAAAAAAAAAAAAAATGGGGCTGAGGGTATAGCTCAGAGGTAGAATGCCCTAGGGTTCAATCCCCAGTAACACACACACATACACACACACACACAGTTTACTTGGGTTTTTATTATTTGTAGTCAAAATCACCCTAATTAATACAAACTCATGTACTAATATAATAACAATACTAAGTACTCACTAGGTGTTAGCAAGTAATTTTAAGATATAGTTAGAAAATACTGTATGTTATGTAGTCAGAACACTAAGAGTTGCATAAATATTATCTTACCTAGTGTCATAGCAAGTCTAGGATGTAGGTCATAGCATTAACCCCATTTTATAGATACTGAAGAAACTGCATGTTTTTCAAGCTAGCAGCACATGATTGATCTATACCGCAGCCAGGATTCAAGACCAGGCAGGCCTCTCGTCCTGCAAAGTCACGCTGCCACTTGCTTTTCCTACAATTGGTTTTCAAGACCCAGAACTGAATCAAGGCCACAGTACCTTCGCTTAAAAGGAGAAACTGATCAATAGAAAGAGTACCTTACAAATGAGAATCAAGGACCCCCAAATGTTAGCTCAGAGTTAGCAGAAAAGAGTTCTAAATTGAGTCCTAGGGCTGGGCATAGTGGTGCATGCTTGTAATCCTAGTACTTGGGAGGCTAAGACAGGAGGATCGCAGGTTTGCAGCCAGCCTCAGCTACTTAGTGAGACCCTATTTCAAAATAAAGAATAAAAAATAGAAAAGGATCTAAATAGACACTTCACAAAAGAAGAAATACAAATGGCCAATAAATGTATGAGGAAATGTTCAACATCATTAGCAATCAGAGAGATGCAAATCAAAACTACCTTGAGATTTCACCTAACTCCAATCAGAATGGCAACTATCAAGAACATAAACAACAACAAATGCTGGCGAGGGTGTGGAGAAGTGGGAACCCTAATATATTGTTGGTGGGATTGCAAATTAGTGCAACTACTTTGGAAAACAGTATGGAGGATCCTCAGACGAATGGGAATGATCCTACCATATGATCCAGCAATACCTCTACTGGGTATCTACCCAAAAGAAAGGAAACCAAACTATCAGACCAATGCATGTGTATCTATGTTTATAGCTGCACAGTTTACAATTGCCAAACTATGGAACCAGCCAAGATGTCCAACAACAGATGAA
>PVLC010021876.1:0-27432 GCA_004027655.1 Graphiurus murinus
AGCTATTCCAAGGATAGCTAGCCAGACTCAATAGATGCTCCAATATCTCCTTTGTACAGAAGAGATAAGATGCATCATTATTGCTCTGAGACAAGTTTGCAAGCCAGAGAAACTTCTAGCCAATAGTAAATACTCCTCCAGAAGTTTTCCTTGAGGGAATTCAAGTAATGCACTGTTGTTTGTAAATAAACTGGAGTCTGACCTTTCATCCAAGTTTATGTGGGCTTTGTGAGCCCTGCCCAATTCCCCTGGCCCTTTCTTCCCCAGCTTTCCCCAGCTGGCCCTGCAGCTGATTCCAAGCGGAAGTCCCTAACCAGCTTCCCTCCCTGCTGCCTCCTCTGTCTGATTGGGTTTGGTAAGGAGCCAGTTTTCCTGCTGGATGAACACATGGCAAGGCCTCTGTGTGTGTCCCTGGAGATCCTGTACCTTTAGATGCTGTCCTCTCCTGCCTGGTCCTTGGGCCCATCAGCAAGCTGGCCCTGGCCCCTCACTTTTCAGTCTTCTCTGGCCACCAGTAATCCAGCCATATCTCTTTATGAGATTCTCTGATCTTGTTGCATTTGGGGAACAATGTATTTGTCTTGCATTCGGCTTGACTCTCACGTCCCCAGGCTGGGTCAAAACTGCTGCCACCATAGATACTCTCCTCACAGGATGACTTCTCTTTTGAGATCAATTAAAGTTATGGCTTAATTTAAAGAATTTCATAACTAGTTTAATGGTCACTTCCTGTGCTCTAATGTAGACCGTATGAGAACCTTGAGCAGCACCAGCCACAGTGATTGATTAATGAATGAGTACAAGCAAAGCTGTCCATATACAGAAGAAATACATATGAGGAAAACAGAATTGGTGAAAATTTTAATTTTTATAAGTTGTTCAAACATACACTCAGGAGATAAGACAATTGTAATGAGTTCTCTGATAGGTGCTTATACCTATCATTTTAATTTAAGAGTGATTAATTTTGCTGTATTTCATCTGTGTGTGTGTGTGTGTGTGTGTGTGTGTGTGTGTGTGTGTGTGTGTATTTTACTGGCAGTTGAACCCAGGGGCATTCTACCTCTGAGATGTACCCCAGCCCTATTTTATTTTTTGTTTGTGAAACAGGATCTCACCAAGTTGCAGAGAGCCTCACTAAGTTGCTGAAGCTGGCTGTGAATCCACAATCCTCCTGTCTCAGCCTCTCAAGAACTAGGATTACAGCTATATGCCACTACTTTTTGTTTGTTTGTTTTGGTACTGGAGATTAAACTGACTGGCATTCTTCCTCTGAGAATGACTTATCTTATTTTGAAACAGGATCTCAATAAATTGCTGAGGCTGTCCATGAACCTACAATCTTCCAATCTCATCTTCCCAAGTACTAGGATTACAGGCATGTGCCACCGTGCCTGGCTTCCTCTATTTCTTTTCTTTTTTTCTTTTCTAGCTGAAGCTTTTAAAGCAAAATCTAGACAGTATGACATTTCATCTCTAAATACTTCAGTCTACAGATCCAAGAAGGAAAAAAGAACTAATTTTCCTAGCTGTATCTAACAAAATTGACAACAATCCCTATGCTCTTTTCTTGGTTGCTTTTTTACAACTCTAAGAAATAGCTTTTTACAGTTGATTAGATCTGGGAAGAACTTTTTGTGAAGAATACTTTGTAGGTGGTCCCAGGTCTTCCAGATTGTGTCCCTTAGGGAGGCACTTAATATTTAGTTCCACTGTTATTGTTGTCAGGATTTATTGGTATGTTTAGGGATGACAGGCTGTTTTCTCCAATATAAAGTTTTTCTTGTCCCCTGGCAACCCACAGGTAGTCAGCAGTTGGCACCCTGCAGATGTCTAGTTCCCACTGACCTTTCTTCTAAGGTTTTAGCAGCTGTTGATGACCATAGCCTGAGTCAATTATTTCATTAGGGATTGTGAAAGAGATGTTTTGAATTTTATTATCCCTCCTAACTTAGCTGAAAGCATTCTGTAATGAGGCACTTTCCAACATCAATTAGAGCTATCCGGATACATTGAAATATAATTTGTGTAGGAAAGACACAATAAATTCCTAATTCTTCCACTTTAATTATCATCATAGAAGCAGAGTTTATGTACAAGCTGTTTCAAAGGGACACAGAAGTTTTTTTGGAGAACATTCTTTTTTTTTTTTTTAAGTATCATCATAATATCTTTGGTTTTGCTGTATTTAATATGATTTCAGTCAATTCCAGTCTTGATTATTTCTGATTCTCAAATTATGGAGAATTCATTTAAGTTGTCTCCGCTGTCCTCTTTATATGACTCTATTAATCTTTAAAATATTTCACTACTTTCTGGACACACATAAAAAAAATCTTTCAGTGTCATAGTATACATTTTATTTCTTTTTTCCCTGCAAACCTAGAATTAATCATTCTCCAAGGAATCTTCCATAGTAGTTTTTTCTTCCTGAGGGGTGAGGATGATATTTAGAGACCAAACTCTGCTTATTATAAATGCTCACAATGTAACAGTAAATAACTGTGTGTGTGTGTGTGTGTGTGTTCTCTTTGGGGATGATTGGATCAAGGGCTTTTCTTTTAAAATTGATGTGAACTTTTTTTGTATGCTTAGACTCCTGATTTGTTTGGAATGTATTCAAGGTATATGGTATGAAATATGAATCTACAATCCTCCAATCTCAGCTTCCCAAGTACTAGGATTATAGGCATGTGTCACTGTGCCTGGTTTCACCTATTTTTTTTTTTTTTTTTTTTTTTTTTGCGGTACTGGGGATTGAACTCAGGGGTGTTCTACCTCCGAGCTATACCCTCAACCCTATTTTTTATTCTTTAGTCTGAAACCGAGTCTCACTAAGTTGCGGAGTGCCTCACTAGGTAGCTGAGGCTGGCCGCAAACCCGGGTCCTCCGGTCTCAGCCTCCCAAATGCTGGGATTACAAGCGTGTGCCACCACGCCTGGCTTTGGCTGAAGCTTTTAAAGCAAAATCTAGACAGTATGGCATTTTATCTCTAAATACTTCAGTCTACAGATCCAAGAAGGAAAAAAGAACTTTTGTTTAAATTGTTATTCATTTTAAAATTTCTAAGTTAAACATTTGCTAACTTTTAAAATGGGACCACTCTTTTTTAAATTTCTAAATTAGAAATTTTTTCAATTAAAAAAATGTGTTTAAATCTTTTTTCCCCACTAATTTGAAATGCCACCTATATGACTTATATATCCATGTCAGTTCTCCATTTTTGTACTTTCTATTGTTCCATTGCTCTATCTCTCTATTTACATCATATGTCTGCCTATTGAACTAGTACCACAAAGGTGGATCTTATGTATTTTAGTATCTGATAGAGGCAAGCCTTTCTACTTTACCCACCCCTTCACCCCCAACGATTGCTCATTCTTTTTAGGGCTCTCCTGGCTATTCTAGCTTGCTTGCTGATTGGTTCATTGGTTGATTGCATAAAGGTTAGAATTAATTTGTCTAGCTCCAGAAAAGAAATCTAACATTATTTTAAAACCAGAATTGTATTACATTTATTAATTAACTTAAACTGATACTTTATCATATTGAGTCTTTCTATCTAATACACAATGTATCTTTACATATATGTACTGGTTTACTTTGCATGTACTGGCTTACTTTTTTATTTTTTTTAAAACAAAAAGAGATGATTTTTCATTTTCTTAACCTATCTTGGAGATTTTCTACCTCTAAACATATAAATTCCTTTCATTTTAAAAAGACTATGAAGTATTCTGTTATATGAGCACACCACAATTTATTGTCTCCTTTCAGTAGATATTGTTTTTGCTATTTTTAATATATTTGATATATATTCTGAGACTTTCATGTGCAAGTATTTCTGCAGGATAAATTCTCAAAAGAAGAATTTTGGGGCCAGAGTGTAAACTATAGTCTCCCCTTATCTGCAAGGAATACTTTTCAAGACTCCCACTGGATGCCTGACACCATGAATAGTTTGGAACCCTGTACATTCATTTTCCAGGATGACTACTAAATAACTAACGGGCAGGCAGTGTATACAGTGTGGATACACCAGACAAAGGGATGATTCACATCCCAAGTGGGACAGTGTGAGATGCCATCAAACTACTGAGAATGAATGCAATTTAAAATTAATGAGCTGTTCATTTCTGGAATTTTCCATTTAATATTTTCAGTTCACAGTTGATCATTGGTAACTGAAACTATAGAAAGTAAAAACTAGGTTAGGCATGGTGGTGCATGCTTGTAATCCCAGTACTTGGGAGGCTGAGACAGGAGGATTGCAGGTTAGCCTCAGCAATTTAGTGAGACCCTGTTTCAAAATAAAAAATAAAAATAGAACTGGGAGTGTAGCTCAGAGATAGAATGCCCTGGGTAACTAGGGGGGTTTAATCCCTAGTTAAAAAAAAAAAAGAAGAAAAGAAGGTGAAAACTAGGACAAGGAGGCAATACTGTACACACATTCAAAGTTTTGATATATATTACTAAATTGCTTTCAAAGAAATAAACATTTCCCATTTCATCAAAGGTTGAATTGTTGCCTATCTTCTCACATGGTCCCTGGTACTGCACAGAATCAAAGTTCACACTCCTTATAGTCTGATACTTTAGCTATGTTGACATCAGCTCACCTTAGCCCCCTTCTCTATTCCCCCCTGAGCCTTCATGATCCTGGGTTGGAACAGGGTGATTTGTCTTCAACCAAGACACTCTCTTGATTTGTTCTTCCAGAAACAGACTCTGAAGATTTCAGTGCAAATAACTTTGGAGGAGAAATGATCCCAAAAATACTAATAGGGAACTGGAGAAATGTGATGGGCAACAGAAGACAACCTGTGGAGGGTGGACTATCTAGTCACTTACCACTGTGGGAGTACTCAGTTCCCCCTGGGGACCCCAGGAGAAGGTGTAGAATGCCTCATACCAACCTAGAAGTGAAGAAGTTAGGATGTCTATCTACCAACCCCCCACATCTATCAGTGGGTGGAGGGGTACTCAGGGTCATTAACTCTGTCACCTCTGGCTTGGCCTGTAAACTTGACCACTGGTCAAGAAGAAAGCCCCAAGGCTAGGAATCAATCACAAGTCTTGGCAGTGTTCACCTGCTGAGAGGATACAGACTACAGATGGGACATCTGTCCCATCTGTAGTCTATAATGGGAACAAAGAACTCCTCTAAAAAAGTAGAAACTCACTAATCTTGGATTTCTGCTATCCTGGACATTGAGGGTTAATTAGTTCATAAGAAAATTCCACTTCAAACTGTAGTTTTTCTACAAGAAGCAGAAAAATAGAACATGTTCCAATTACTGAGAGTTTGTTGCTAATTTTTTTGCCAGATTATTTCCCCTAGTTTATGTTTCAGATATGAATAAAACTCCATGAATGGAATTTGAAAACATCCCACATTGAGCCATAAACATGGAGTTAAATCCCTGTTCGCCTTGGCTTGTTGATCCCATGTTTCATATCCCAGTGATTCCTCTCTCTTACCCCTTTGCTGCTCAAATGCTCAGTCCTCTGGCTCCCTTCTTTCCAAGTGTTTGAGTCCTTTGTCCTTGCAGCCTTGAGAAGCTTTGTCCTCAACATTCTCAACTGTCATGAATGGTTTGATGGATGAGACAAGAGCAACCTGAAGCCCCTGAATTCCACGCTTTCCAAGGCCAGTGGTGTGGAGCAAGACATAATATTGTGTATATACAATGGCTATTGTCCAGTTCAGGGATGTTGCACAGTTGGGTCTATTCTTAGTGAACTATCACTGAGTTGTATCTTCTCTAAAGATGGACAGAACTTGTAACTTGAGCTAGAAAGGGTTGAATAATTCATTATTCCAAACACCATCTCTCTATAAATCGTTTGTTTGCAAAATGGGAAACTAGGCTTAAATGAGGTGAGGGAAAGTTAAAGAAAGAAAATAAAGAAAAAGGTCAAATTTGGTGTCTATGAACCATTTAGTGTCTAATATTGGTTCTTTTGGGTATACATGCTAAGACTTTTTGGCTGACTTGTAAAATGCAGGAAACTGGAAGAGATGGAAGCTGGGCAAGGTTATAACAAAGTTCTACTCTTCCTTCATGGTGAAAGCCATATTATTTTAGAATCAGAAATACATGTTTTGGAAATGTGCCTGTTTTTATAGCTTGAAATTTTCATAATTATTTTTAATGTTCTTCCTTATTTAATTTTCTTAAGTCAATAACAAACCACAATGAAAAACTTGAAAACAAACAAACAAGAAAAAAAAAAAAAAAAAAAAAAAAAAAAAAAAAAAAAATATATATATATATATATATATATATATATACACTCATTCACAAGTACAAAAGAAAATATTAAATCAGTTTCAACTGGGTCAAGAAGAACTAGAGAATGGGTCGGGGAGGGGATGTGTGTCCTTTCTTGAGTTTAAGTTTCGATGGGAATGAACACTAGGAAAACCTATGGGGACTCTCATTCTGAAGTGATTTGCTGGGGATTTCTCTGCTTAAAACTTGAAAGATTTGTGTTTTACTCATAAGGGATGCTGTTTCCTATCATATTGTTCTTTGTTTTTACTTAACATATGTAATTGTAAAGTTATGTTTGGAAACCTAAATGTCATCTCATATCATCAAAGAAGTATTCCATAGATTACTGTTTGTATAGATAGAATTCAGTTAATTAAGTTTGCTAAAGGAGGTGGAGGTAGTTACTCTTATATGGTTTATCAACTGAGAACCTTAATGGTAGATTTCGACTTGTTTCCATTTTTCTTTCTTTTTCCTGGAATGCATCTGACTTGCTTGGCTTATTAAAAAAAACAGTCTGGTTTGTGTGACTACTTGTGAGGTAATGAAATAAATAGGACCATAGCATCTCATACCCTTTTATTTGTGGTATTGTGTTAAAAGATCTTGTTAACAATATTATCATACTAAAATCATTTCCCTAGGATTCTGATTTTTAAAAATTATAATCTAAATAAAGCCGGGCATGGTGGCGCACGCTTGTAATCCCAGCATTCGGGAGGCTGAGACCGGAGGATCTGGGTTCGCAGCCAGCCTCAGCTACCTAGTGAGGCACTCCGCAACTTAGACTCAGTTTCAAAATAAAGAATAAAAAATAGGGCTGGGGGTGTAGCTCAGAGGTAGAATGCCCCTGAGTTCAATCCCCAGTACCGCAAAAAAAAAAAAAAAAAAAAAAATTATAATCTAAATAAAATCCTCAACGTTCAACTTTTATTTAAAATGTGAGCTATAATGTTACAATATTGTCAATGGTCTCTTTAGTCATTATCTTAAGAGAGACCTTGCCGGGCACAGTGGCACACACCTGTAATCTCAATACTTCAGAAGCTAAGACAGAGGGATCACAGGTTTGAAGCCAACCTTGGTAATTTAGTGAGACCCTCAGCAACTTAGTGAGACTTTGTTTCAAAAATAAAAAAATAAAAAGAGCTGAGGGTATAACTCAGAGGTAGAATGCCCCTGGATTTTAATCCCCAGTACAAAGAAAGAGAACTTCTCTTTCTACTCTACCACCTAGGCCCCCAAATCCCAAGTAGTAGCCTTTTTGCATATTATTATGATTTATAGGAGTGATTTATAATGTATATTATGCTTTTTCCAGAAGGGTCTGAATTGACTCCTTTTTTCTTTTGGTAGACGCTTTAGACAAGAGCCAAAGAATAAATAGTAAGAAATGTTTGGGGAGATTGTTTTTACTTTTCTAATTTAATTCATTTTTGTCCTGGGAATTGAACTCATGTGGGATCTACCACTGAACTTCACCCCCAGCTCTATTTTATTTTTTATTTTGAAATAGGGTCTCACTACGTTGTTGATGGTCCTGCTAGATTTCTGAGGTTGGCCTTGAATCTGTGATTCTTCTAAGTGTAGCAGAGAGAGAGAAGAGAAGGAGGGCCAGTAGAAGATGAGGCTAGCTCCTGGTGTAGGGATCCCGTCTCTTGAACTTGACTAAGCTCCTGCAGGACAGAGCTCACACTGACTCACGTTTGTGTTCCTGGGAGCGATGCTTCCATGTGCCTCCTTTCCAGGAACACATCATTCAAAAGAAAAGTGTCATAAATACACAAACGACTATCGTTCCAAACAAATGGGTAAATGAGTCATTTAAAACGTTTTATAGGCTACTTTTTAAAAGAAATGCAGCTGTAATATTGCTAAGTACGTAGAATAAATTAACTGTCAAGTAGTCATATCAGATTTTAGTTGCAGATTGTGACGCAAGTTTTTGCTGAAATGTTAGACTTTTCCTGACCTTTAAGTCATGTTTAATGGGTTCAATCACACACACACACACACACACACACACACACACACACACACACACACACTCCAGTCAGTTTTTTAAAAAGTGATCTTGAATTTGGGGGTATGCAAAATTCTAGTTTTCTGATGATTAGTTGGTTTGTGGCACATGTCACAGGAAAAGGAAGAACGGAGAGGTTTTGCTCTGAATCAGGCCATTGTGGCTGGGTTTTCCTGGGGTAGTATGTCTTTGGGTTAAGGGTTAAGGGAAAAATCTTAAAAGTACCACAGTGCTCACATGAATAGTCGTTGAGTTGCTTCACTGAGAGTAAAACCAGAAAATCCCCTGTTAACTGATTGTCAGTCCAAGTGTTGACAATCTGTTCAGTTTACTGACATTTATATAAAAACCCAGAGAGCTGAAGAAAACCAAGTCAGATTTTCAACTAGTGAAAAGAATGACATAATTAAAATATAAATATCTTCCTTAAAATTGGTCATTATTTGCAGATTTCTGAGAGATGCCAGGTTCCACATCTACAATTGAGCCTCTATAGGTTGCCAGTATCAGTGTCTCTGAAGCTGCATAGCATTGGCTTTGAGCATCTCACAGGCTCTTCAGAGCTAGACTGCATTAAGGGAGAAAACTCACCCTGGAGGAAGACAAACGTTTTGTAATAAGTGTGAGCAATGGCTGGATGGAATGATTACTTTTATCTTTGCTACTGAGCCTCTGAATTCTGCCAAGTATATTTATGCTACTTGGCAAAGACTAGATTTTAATTTCTTGGCAACACATGCATATAGACATCCCTTTTACAATATCTAGTAAAAGATCCTATCTTGTAAACACTCAGTCTGAGGGGGTTTAAAAGCTACAGTGAGGGATTAAACCACAGTTGCTTCCTTAAATCTGCAGAGAGGAAAGAATTCCTCACAAAAAGAAAACATCAAGGTCTCTATTGTGAAGGTCTTTAGTCTGGTTCCTCTCCTTCTAATGTTCTTACTGATTCTCAAGGACAGATTGGGTTCTTGGTACTACTTTAAAAATGTGGCAGTATCTCCAGACCTCTCTTTGGTTCCTCATAAATTCCAGATCATGATGCGCCTGTCTTATCTTTGTTTCTGTCTTGGGGAATGGGGAGGATGTGATGATGTAATTTCAGCACTTGGAGTCACTGAGAACACTGGGGTGTGTGATTGGTGAAGTTATTAAGTGTCATGCAGGGTAGAATCCTCTGTTAGAGTGAGACAAAGGATCCAGGCGCAAGTGAGCTCCTGGTTCACTGGCAGAAATAACTTCAAGGGTCTGAAACCACCGACCTTCTCTTGTGAGAAAGTGCTCTGATGTGGAAAAATGTTTTGCATTGTGGGTGGAACAGATTGCCTCCTGTGTGTGGCCACACTACCCAGCAGAGGTGCCCTCGGTGATACCCATTCCATGCAGGCTGGTGACCAGGGGCCCTGGAGAGAGAGGAGTGGGGCAGAAAAATCACCAAGTGTTTTTTGTTGTTGTTGTTGTTTGTTTGTTTTGTCTTCTTGTTGCTAGGTACTGGTACATGGTAAAATATAACCCATTCATAGCCCCCTGTGATTATACATGACAGGGGACTCCTAAGTGACAGGAATGTCCTTTAACTAATGTTTTACAGGTGTGTGCCACCACACCTGGTTTAAGTTCCATTTTGATAAGGAAAAAATTATTCTTTAGGCTAATTCTACCACTTCTAATCTAGAATAGGATGGTGAATTTGTGACACATACAATGTAGCTCTCCTGGTTAGTACCAGAGGCAGACATTGTTAGTTGACCTTGTCATTCCAATAAGCCTACAGGATTCTTCTCAATAGGGTGCTCCAGGCAGCTATGACATAGGACCATAAGAGTGTGTCCTGGCACCCACAGCAGGGATGCAGGAATGGCTTGACAAGGTCAAGAAGCAAAACGCAGACAGAACTTTTTCTTTCTTATCATCTCTGATCCTCTTTAGGTATTTGTGGAAGGCAGAATAATACCTCCCACCCCCTGCAAAAATGTTCTAATCTTTGGAGTCTGTAAAAATGCTATTTTCCATGGAGAAACAGACTTTGTGGATGTGATTAAGTTTAAGGTCTTGAGATGGAGGGATTTTCCTGAAATACCCAGGGATCCCATTGTAGTCACAAGTGGGAGGCAGGAGGGTCAGAGTCAGAGAAGATTTGACAATGGAAGCAGAGGGTAAAGTGAACACCTATGAAGGAATTCAGGAAGCTTCTAGAAGGCCAAGGAAACAAGGAAGTGGGATTTTCCCTATAGCTTCTAAAGGGAATGCAGCCCTGCCTACCCATTTCAGATGTCTGATCTCCAGCACCGTAAAATAATAAACTTGCCTGTTTAAGTTACTATGTTTATGGTAAATTGTTACAGTGACAACAGGAAATTAATCCAGCATTCACCTCATTTATGTCCCTCTCATGACTGTTTTTTTCTGCTCTTCAGTTCTCATGGCAAAACACAACCTCCCAAGAGCGCCTAAGGTGACATGTCACACAGAGTTGGGCTCTACTATCTTGGTTCCATTTCCAAGTTCCAGAAAGAGAATTTGATGGGTCAGAGGTTTCCCCCCTCGCTGACCAGACAAAACCAGGATGTTGGGTCTTACAGCATTATGTTTCTTGTTTTGTTTGTAGGTAGGTAAACACATAAATATTATCTTGGTTGGTCCTTGTCCTTTTATATAAAATCTGTTATTTATCATTGCAGATTTTAGTGTGGGATTCTTTTTCTTTTTACAGACTCTCAATTGCTGTATTTCTGATATTTTCAGATAGAAAGATAGTTTTCTTGCTTGAGAATAACTAGAAGTCTAATATTTTTACTTTCTTTCTTTCTTTTTTTTTCTTATCAAATCTAAGAGCAGAAGATAGAGCTGGTTAGATAACACAATCTATGACCCATGTGGGTATCTGGTGATTGTACTACTCACAATAGGTCTCAACTAGGTGCCAGGTCCCGTGATAAATAAGTAGGACAAAGTACTCTCCCACAAGAAGTGTTTGCATATTTGTGTGTGTGTGTGAATAATTTGTGTGTATGTATATATGTAATTTGTGTGTGTTACTAGATATTAAACCCAGGAGCATTCTGCCTTTGAGTTATACCCCCAGTCCTATTTTATTTTCTATTTTGAAACAGGGTCTCACTAAGTTGCTGAGGACCTTGCTAAGTGGCTGAGGCTGGCCTGGAACTTGCAATCCCCTTGTCTCAGCCTTCCAAGTACTGGGATTATAGGCATGCACCACCATACCTGGCTAAGAAGTTTAGATTTTAACAAGGGAAGTTGTGTTCTAGAAAATTCTGAATAATGAAATCTGGAAAAAAACCATAAAGTTATTGTGTTTTCTGTTTAAGGAGCAATTATTCTCCCTTTATTGAGGAAAACTGCTGTGAAAATAAGTTACCAATACCACTAAACAGAATCCTATCTTGACGCCATATTTACTGTCATGCAATATTTATAAATTTGCAGGGATTCCATGCTTTGTCTCTTGGGGTAAGGTTCGAGAAACCCAAGAACACTTAAGGCAGGGCTTCTTCCAGTTAGCCCTGCATTAGGAAGGAGTGTTTATTAGTTAGAGAAAGTAGTGTGTAAATGAAGCATTCCTGTGTGCTGAGCAGGCAGGCAATCTGGACACATAGTACTTAGAAAGATCTGAACCCTGAGGCTGCTGAACCTCTTAGCCAGCTTTGTTCATACGTTGTCATTTCTGTGTGGCTGCTTGAATGTTAGCTCAGAATATGCAGTCCAGAAAATCAATAGCAGATCACTTGCTAAATGAGTGAGTGGGACAACATTTTCCATTTGTCATCCTTCAGAAAACAAGAGCTGGTATCCGCAAGAGCCTAAAAAATAAATGAGTTGGAGGCCACTGTGTGTGTGTGTGTGTGTGTGTGTGTGTGTGTGTGTGTGTGTGTGTATGTGTATGTGTGTGTTTGATTGGAAGAGCAAAGATGATCTAAAAAACTACATTTGATACAATATGTAATATTATGGCTCAGATCAGATTTAAGTCAATAAGCAAATAAATGAACCCAGGGTCTAGGAAAAATACCGGCTAGGTCCAGAAGAAGATTTTTGTTCTGGGTTTTGTTGTTTGGTTGACTTCTTCAGAACAGGAAATGCCCTAAGTCAATTGCAGCACACATTGTCCTGGGCAAACATACAAGTCTCCAGCCCTGCATTGTCCAGGGATCTCTGATGAGGGAATGTCACCACCAAAGTTGTCATTATGAGGTTTCTTCTCTGAAGAAACTCAGCTAGGCAGCTTTCATTACATGGAACACATTCTCTCTCTCTCATACACACACACACACAACACACACACACACACACACACTTGTTTGGTCAATTTTTTCACCATAGCAAAATTTATACATTTATATATGTAGTCTTTGTAGAATTGCATCTTATTTTATATCTCCTAGTTAATAGGTAATTTTTTTTTTGTAGTGGGGATTAAACCCAGGGGCATTCTGGCCCTATATTATTTTTTATTTTGAAGCAGAGTCTCTCATTAAGTTGCTGAGGCTGGCTTCAAACCTGCGGTCCTTCTGTTTCAGCATCCCAGCTACTGGGATTACAGGTGTGTACCACCACTCATGGCAATGACTAGTTCTTTAATTCTAAAAAATTTCACTCACACACACAAAAAATAGCACAGAAAATACATGACAAAGACATAAATGCCAACTGTTCAGAATGAACAAATATCAACAGTGTTTCATTTGCTTCAGATTTTTTTTTCTTTTTTCTTTTTTGCGGTACTGGGGATTGAACCCAAGGGCATTCTACCTCCGAACTACACCCCCAGCCACATTGTTTATTCTTTATTTTGAAACAGGATCTCACTAAGTTGCAGAGGGCCTCACTGAGTATCTGAGGCTGGCTGTGAATCTCGATCCTCCTGTCTTAGCCTCCCAAGTACTGGGATTACAAGTGTGGGCCACCACACCCAGTTCAGATTTTTTTTTAAGAAATGAGAATTATAGACAACATCCTTTCAGTACCCCCCCCCCCCCAGAGACAGTCTCCATCAAAAACTGCTGGGTATCCTTTCTTTCTAAGTGTTTTTATCTTTCCTACAGATGTCTGCATTCATAGGTCGTGTGTTTTTAAAATTTTTATAAGTGTCAATTTATTTTACAAATCAGTCTGAAACATGTCTTTTTTCACTCCACATTGGTTTTTTTTAAAGGTATCTGTAGCAAATCATTTAGATGGAGTTTACCCATTCATTTTCACTGATGTGTGATTGCTTTTCTGACAGGATACAAAGTATTTTTAATTTGTATTTTCTTTATCACTGATGAAGTTGAACATCATACTTTTTTCTTGTCCATTTAGGCTCTCTCTTTTATAAACTGTTTGATTGATACTCAGCCCATTTTTCCTTTGTGCTATTTGTATTTTCTTAAAGACTTATAGATATTTTTCTTATAATTTTGATACTGTTTTTTTGGCTACATGGATGGCTGAGGTCTTTCTAACAGTTTGTGGTTTATCTTTTTGCAATATTCATGGTATCTTTTATTGTGTAGGAGTATTGCATTCTGATGCATATAATTTATTATTCATGCTTTTCTTATTGTGGTAAAATACACATAGCATAAACTTTACCATTAGTGACATTTAGTTATTCACAGTGTTGTGCAACCATCACTTCTGTTTGATTACAAAAAATTTTCATCACTCAAAAAGGGAACTCATACACATTAAGCAATTGCTCCTTATTCCCCCCGCCCAGTCCAGGTCCTGAAAACCACTCATCTGTTGTCTCTAAATTTGCTGAGTCTCCATATTTCGGTATAAATGCAACCATATAATATGACCTTTGTGTCTGACTTTTTTCACTTAGCATAATGTTTCCAAGGTTCCTTTATACTGTAGCATCTAGTACTTCTCTCCTTTTTGTGGCTGAGTAATACTGGATTGTATACATATACCACATTTTGTTTAACCATTCATCAGTTCACAGATATTTAGGTTGTTTCAAACTTTTGGCTACTCTGACTGGTGCTGCTATGAATGCTGGCATACAAGTATCTGTTTGAGTCTATGTTTTCAACTTTGGGGGAAATATATATAGGAGTGAAATTTCTGGGTCATATATTAATTTTATGTTTCCTTTTTGGGAAATACCTAAAATGCCTTCCACAGCAGTTGTACCATTTTGCAGTACTATCAACACTATATGAAGGTTCTAATTTTTCCATATCTTGTTAACATCTATTTTCTATTAAAAATTATTGTGGTCCTTCTAGTGGGTATAGAGTAATATCCCATGAGAGTTTTACTTGCATTTCCCTAATGAGTAATGATGTTGAACATCTTTTCATGTACTTGTTGGCCATTCATACCTTCTTTAGAGAAATGTCTGTTCAAGTCCTTTGCTATTTATTTAAATGAGTTGCCTTTCTGTTGTTGAGTTGTATAAGTGTTCTTTATATATTCTGGATGCTAGCCTCTTATCATGCATATAATTTGAAAATTTTCCTCCCATTTTATAGGTTTCCTTTCACCTTCTTTTTTTTTTTTTTGCGGTACTGGGGATTGAACTCAGGGGCATTCTACCTCCGAGCTACACCCCCAGCCCTATTTTTTATTCTTTATTTTGAAACCGGGTCTCGCTAAGTTGCGGAGTGCCTCACTAGGTAGCTGAGGCTGGCCTCGAACCCAGATCCTCCAGTTTCAGCCTCCCGAATGCTGGGATTACAAGCGTGCGCCACTACGCCCGGCTTCCTTTCACCTTCTTGATAGTGTTTTTGATACAAAAGTTTTAAATTTTAAGGAAGTGTATGTTATCTATTGTTGCTTGTGCTATTTGTGTTATTCCTAAGAAATTATTGATAAATCCAAGGTCAGGAATATTTATCCCGGTTTTTCCTGATTTTTATGGGTTTAGCTATTATATTTAGGTTTTGACTCACTTTGAGTTAACTTTTATATAATTATACTTTCTTATAGATTTTTAGACATTCTCTCCATATTTTCAATCCTGATGTTTTTTGGTTAAATGGATGGTAGAAATCTTTTAGAGTTTGTGGTGTTTTAGAGTTTATACATGTTTTTATTGTGATGGATTATTACTTTGTATGTGTGTGTGTGTGTGTGTGTGTGTATTTATGTGTGTGTATGTGTGTGTGTGTGTGTGTGTGTGTGTGTGTGTGGTACTGGGGGATTGAAACCAAGCTATACCCCTAGCCCTATTTTATTTTTTATTTTGAACAGCTAAGTTGCTGAGGCTGGTCTTGAACCTGTGATCCTCTGTCTCAGTCTCCCAAGTACTGGGATTATAGATGTGTTCCACCATGCCCAGCAGAGTATTACATTTTTATGTATATAATTTATCACTCATGCTTTTTGGGTCTGTTTAAGATATCTTTCTCATCTAAGGCCATAAGGTTATTTTCCTTTATTATTATATTTTCCTCACCTTCAGGTCAACATGATTTATCTAGAATTTATTTTTATATATGGTGAAGTGGAGATCTAATTTACTTTTCCACACAGGCAACTAATTGAATAAGCAATGTTTAATGACTTTCCCCTCCTAATTTGTAAAATAGCCTCTGTCATATGCCAAGTTCCTGAAAGGATAGCCCTGTCCTGGGCTCTGTTTTATTTTATTTTATTTTTATACCTCTTCCAGTACATTCCAGTACAATTTTAATCACTATATATTTATTGTAAGTCTTAATATCTAGTACACCAAGTTCTTTAAAAGTGCATTGATATGGTAGACAGAAAACTATTGTCCCCCCTCACCCCATCCCACCAGCAGAGGTCTGCATTACAATGGCTAGAACTCTTACTTTACATGGTAAAAGGTGCTTGCAAACCAGGCATGGTGGCACACTTGGGAGGCTGAGACAGGAGGCCAGCCCCGGCAACTTAGCCAGGCCCTCAGTAACTTAATGAGACCCTGTTTCAAAATAAAAAAATAAAATAGGGCTGGAGTGTAGTTCAGAAGCAAAATGCCCTGGGTTCAATCCCCAGTAAGCGAAACACACACACACACACACACACACACACACACACACACACACACAGACTGCTTGCATATGTGATTATGCTAAGGATCTTGAGATAGGGCGAGAATTCTGGATTCTTCAGGTGAATTCACTGTAATTGGAAGGGTCCTTATAAGAGGGAAAGAGGAGGGTCAAAATCATAGAAGGAGATGTGATGATAGAAGCAGAGTTCAGAGTGATATGGCCATGATCCAAGGAATGATGGCAGTCTCTAGAAGCCAAACAAGCAGGACATAGATTCTCCCCTCAAGACTGCAGAAGGAGTGCAATAAGAATATCCCTGAAGCAATAAGATAATAAATCAATGTTAATTCACTAAATTTGTGGTAATTTGTTACAACAGTAATAAGAAATGAATATTCTTGGTTATTTTTGTTTTTGACTCTTCCACCTGAATTTAGAACAATTTTTAAAAGTCACACACACACACACACACACACACACACACACACACAATCTATAAACATCCTTGACTGGGATTTATAGATAAATTTGATAAGAATTGATATCTGTATATTATTGAGTCTTCCCATCCATGAACATAATATATCTGTATATTTAGTCAGTCTTCTATATCATTCAAAAAATTATTATAATTATATATATCTCCCTATTTTGAAAAATGGATAGTTCAAACTATGGAGACTAGCTACTTCTTTTACTCTGACAATTCAATAAAGATTTCTCTAGAATGAACCCCATCTTTGTACCATTTGTTTTCCTTGGCCTGAGAGACAGTCTTCTTGGGAAATCTAGTAAGCTTGTCCTTATAAACCTGTTTATGGTATGAAACTAAAAATATCCCTGAATGGAGCAATAAGCCACATAAATCTCAACAACAGTGTTATCTTCTTCTGGAATCTCTATCATCATTCTAAGATGCCTAGGCTAGGTATGCAGGATACCTTTTATCCAGTTCCACCAACTCCTCTTTTGCAGAGGACCTGCAGAAGACCTGGTGTACTCACCTGGGGCAGCCCATGAACCTGGCACAGGATTCAGACAAGCTGAAAGAGAAAATGTAGCTTCAGTTGGAGGTGTGGATCAGCATGCTGTCCAGAGGAGATCTGGGAGGAACTGGGCATCTGGGGACCCAGATGTTGCCTTTCCATGCCAAGAAGGAGAGCCAGCAAATGCGTGTGCCCTAGCAGTGCCTGACCTAATACCTCATTTTGTGCCAAAACATGACTGACACTTTACCTCTACCTTCCAAGTCTGGCAGAGCTTCCCCTTGTGGCCAACCTGAACCCAGAACCATGCAGAGGAGGGAGTTTGGGGAAACATAGTTGAAGCTCAACTACACGGACACAATAAAAAACCAGCCCAACTGTTGTCTTGCTAGATGGTCAGAATGTGTCCTATGTATATCATACCCTCTTGACAGTACCCATAATGCCTTCACTGGATAGATTTAAAAATCTGATAAAAATCTATTGTGATTTAATTTGCAGAATATTTCTTTTGTTTCAATGTTGGATATTGTCCAATATTTTCCTGAGTCTGTCACAGTTGAGCTGTTTTCCTCTTCCCATTAGTAGATAAAAAATGTCTGCTACATCATCAACAAAAAAGACAGATAATGTGATACTGAGGATACAGCAGTTTCTTTCCATTTTTTCCATCTATCTATAATTATACATGATTATCATGTTGCATATGTGATTTAGCACTGCAACCTTCCTCAAATCCATTTTGGAAGTACATGGAATCTAAACAGCAAAAGCAAAAGACTTCCAAGAGTATGCTTGATTTTCACAGGACTTTTGAAAGCAAAGTCAAAGAAAAATCCTTTTAATCCACACTCTTATTTCCAGAGAAGAATATTCTCAGTGAACACTTTAATTAACTGATGTTTGGAAATAGGATATACAGTCATAATGATCACTTCACTTGAAGTAAAAGTACATGTTCTCTTCCTATGTAGTATTTATTTATTTATTTATTTATTGTGTGTGTGTGTATGTGTGTGTGTGTGTGTGTGTGTGTGTGTGTGTGTTTAATTTTTTAGCCAAAGTTAGATGCCTGTTTTGGTCTTGATTCTTGGTTAAGAATCCTTCACTCAAGGGCTGGCTGTGTAGCTTAGTGACAGAGCACTTGCCTAACATATGTGATGTCTTGGGTTCGATTCCCTGCACTGCAAAGACAAAACAAAAACTAAGAATTGTTCCCTTAAAATTGTCTGAATATAAAATAGAGCTTTTGGATGAGGATTTAAATTGGAACCCTACTAAAAGGCTTTTTATATATAGTATCTGGCCTGTTTTTTTTTTAAATTTATGTCACTATTTTAAGATCTGATCTTGAATTCTTCGGAAACTCAAACTGTAGCTTCTAGTTCTAAGTCCCCTGGGTATTGTTCTTTGGCATAAGAAATGAAAATGCTTATCACATGTCCGTTTTATTTTGCCTGGAGAAAAGTTCATGTGAAATGATGGATTTAAGTATAACACCATTATTTCTAAGATATAATTTATACTCTGAAAATCTTCCTGGAGTATATAATTTTGTGACTGAACAAACTAGGCTTCCTTATTTAAAGTTCTTGCTGAGTTAAGATGATAGAAGAAGTTCACAGAGATACACGTGACTGGATCAGTGTTTTGTTGCTTTTGCTTAAAATTTGGGGATTATTTGTAAGATTTTCTGTACTGGAAAACAAATAGTTTGAGGTTTATTTTTTTGTGTTTAATTTCTTTTATGGATTTTGGTCATGGTACAGTTGCATAGGTATTGATGAGATATATATCATATTATCATAATTAGAATCTCTGAATCTAGAGATGATATAGAATGGGAGAATTCATTTCAGATTAAAAGAAAATATTATAAAGATCATGCCTTCAGAGGAACATGAAGGGACTGGGTTAGTTTTAGTCTCTCTAACCAGTTTTAGAAAAGAGTCACAAATATATATCATAATGTTGAATCAGTTTGATTTTCATTATGGTCATAGTAGGGAGGGGAAATCAAGAATACCTTCTAAGAGATTTAAAAATGGATAAGTGCACACTAGAACAGGGAAATCGAGGCACTGTACACTGAGGGGTAGTGGAAGCCAAAACATGGAGAGGTGAAACGAGGAATCTCAGCCCTGACTCAAAATGGCAGGGGTTATGGGGTCACATGAGACGAGACAAGGGAGTGAGCCCACCCAGTGCACCCTCTTGTTTACTAAGGAACTGGGGTGACTTGCCAGGGATGTAGGGAAACTGATAGTTTAGGAATTCATTGGTTTCCAGGGAGCAGTCGCAGATTAGTCCCGGGTCCTATAGGTGCAATGTTATAGAGTGGGTTTCTGTTCCTGGAAATCCATTTTGTGAGAAAAAAGCCCAGTCATAAAAATAAATAAAAGAAGTAATACAGAAATATATGCTCTTACAAATGTATATAAAAAGCCTTTATCAGCTTGTACCTAACAAAGATGTATGATTACAATGCACCAATTTTTTTAAAAAAGCCTTATAGGGCCGGGCGTGGTGGCGCACGCTTGTAATCCCAGCATTTGGGAGGCTGAGACCGGAGGATCCGGGTTCTCGGCCAGCCTCAGCTACCTAGTGAGGCACTCCGCCGCAACTTAGTGAGACTCGGTTTCAAAATAAAGAATAAAAAAAATAGGGCTGGGGGTGTAGCTCGGAGGTAGAACGCCCCTGAGTTCAATCCCTAGTACCGCAAAAAAAAAAAAAAAAAGCCTTATAGGGAAGGCTATTTGGAGGGAGATTTTATGTGTGTGTGTGTGTGTGTGTGTGTGTGTGTGTGTGTGTATGCTTTATTAATGGTACTGAAGTTCTCTTTTTTTTTCCTTATATATCTTCCCATAGCAAATGTGAAGATATTTCATTTTCCCAAGGACCTTTGGCTTTCATGAAAAATTAGGGTCATTTGTCTCAAATTGCTGGTTGACAATTAGAATCATTTATTTGTTCACTCAATAGGTAATTATTGAACACCTGCTATTTGGAATGTTATTCTGTAGTCAAGAAAAAGACAAAGGCTCTGCTATCATGGAGACTTTTTGTCTGCTTGGAGAGAAAGACAATAAACACACATACACAGAGAGATACACACATTATAATGCCAGCTAGCGAGAAGGGTGATAAGGGCTATGAAGAAAAATAAGCGAACTGGGGGGACGGAGAAGGAGGAGAGTAATGGGAATACTTTGTAGAGTTATTTTTTTTTCCTTTATACCGGTCAGGGAAGACTTGTCTGTGGCGGCGACACCAGGCAGAGAGCCAAGTGAAATGCACGTGTGAGAATTGAGACTGCCTGGGGAAGACACGTGTGGAGGCGCCAGTGTCTTGAGACTGTGTGGAGACAGGCAGGGCAGTTGCTCCACTCACTTCTTTGGGGATTTCTTGCTGTGGACACAGGTGTAGACTCAAGTAGCTGCATCACCTCTGACATCAGTGGGTCTCAAGGCTGCTATCTACTTCAGATTTGTTAGCAACATTTGTCAAAGTCATTAGGCGGGCACAAATATCTCGGTGTTGTTGGTTGTGTTGGTGTCAATGGTAGAGGAAGTGTTGCTGGTGAGCGAGGGTGGTGGTGTTCATGTTGATGATGTTGGTGCTGTTGGTGTGTTGGTGTCCATGTTGGTAGTTGTGTGTGTGTGTGTGTGTGTGTGATTCTCGTAAGAAAGATTTACTACAGAAGATTGAAAGGCAATATACTATCTGTTATGGGATTCTAAAAAATATGAACAAATTTCCATTTTAAAATCCCAACAATAACAGTAATAATAACAATAGTAATTGGCATTTTTAAAGTACTTGATTCATGCTGGATACTCCTTTAAGTATTTTATATGACAAAATACTTTGATTCTTTTTAGAAAATTGGTTCTTTCAGAAATTCTGCAAGGTAACTACAATTCTCATGAATATGTGAAAAAAGAGGCTTAGAAAGTACCTTGCTCAAGGTTACACAATAATTGACAAAGGCAAGATTTGAAGTGAAGCATATCCAAAGTCAAAGCCTAAGCTTGCCGCCAACCACTGCACCATCCTGTCTCGGTGGGCCATGTCGCTGACAGCAGTGGGGAGAATATAAGTGCAGAACAAAATGAGGCAGAACTTCTGACTAGCTTCCTGATAGCCTCCCTTCCCTGGGAATGCTGGTATATAGTCTCCAGGGTAAACACAACCCTTCTGTGCTTTCAAGCACGGATTTGTCATTAATAAGGCAATTGAACAAGCAGATTTCCTTTACTGGTCACATGGAAATTCATGGAAGGTCCAATGGAAATGTCATTATGGGAAGAAGTCTTATGGAAATTCATCTTTGAGAATAATAAATCTTAGCTGAGCATTGTGGTGCATGCTTGTAATCCCAGTACTTGGGAGGCTAAGGCAGGAGGATTGCAGGTTCAAGGCTAGCCTCAGCAATTTAGCAACACTCTCAACAATCTAGTGAGATCCTATTTCAAAACAAAAAATAAAAAGTGCTGGAGGTATAGCTCGGAGGTAGGATGCCTCTGGATTCAATCTCCAGTACCACAAAACAAGGAAGAGAAGGAAGAGTAGGAAGGGAAGAAATCTCCACTGGTGATATTTGAAGCCCTGTTGTATCTGTGGAGGTTGAACTGAGTAGTAGAATGTCTGAGCATTCAAGCATAGCTATTCTATAGTTAAGAATGAACTCATGGTTCTGAGGAAGCTTCAAAAGCCCACAGACTCAGATAAGCATACCAAGGGGCTGGACCTCTGATGAGTAGACCACAGTTTTCTTTTGGGCAGGATCATTTTCTCATATGGTACCTAAAATTAAGTCAATGCTGAAAAAGAGCATTATTCTTTCAAAATGTTCCATGTAAATCTAAATATCAGTTCATAGTTATGAATGTGCTTGGTTTATTTCTTTCTACTGGGAACAGGATGATAGGTATGTAAATTCTTAAAGCCAAACCTTTAGTGTCATATTGCTTACCTGACTTACTGATGAACAGGTTGGTTTGATGAAGATAACAGTTCTTACAAAGAGCAGCTTCGTGGACTACTTCATTCTCTGACTAGTGAGGTATCTGCCATTGGTGTTTTGCTTTGTTTTTCATTTCATATACGCTTGTTCATTTACATCTCGAAAACAAAATACTTGATGTAAAACTAATTCAAGTGATAGAAATTAGATTGGGATGTTAGTTTAATTTCTCCCTATGTATAAAAGCATTGTTTTTCTTTTCTTTCTCTTGCAGGAATTGTGCCTACTGTTTCACTTTTAAAAACTTTTGAATGTTGAAACTATTATAAACTCACAAAAATGTTGGAAGCACAGGACACTTAACTTTTCCTCCTGGATTATTTGGGATTAGGTTACAGACTGGATGCATCATTGCTCTGGAATACTTCAGTGTGTGTTTCCAAGGACATTATTTTACATAAACACAATGCAAGAGTCCAAATCAGGAAGTTAACACGATACACTTCTACCATCCAGTCCTAGAAATCCACACACGCTTTGCTAGTTGTCCCGATAATGTCCTTAACAGCAACAGAATCCAGTTCAGAACCACTGTTGCATCTACTCATCCTGTCCCTTTAGTTTCCCATAGTTTCTCCCTGCCTTCCTCCCCGCTCCCTTTTCCCTAATTTTCATGATCTTGACTCTTTTGGAGATCACAGGCCAGTAATTAATTTTATGCCAAACTCTTCCATTTGGATTTGTCTGGTCTCTCCTCAGATGAATCTTTGACAGAAAGAAATCTCACAGGAGTGACACTGGGCTCTTATTACATATAATCTTCTGATTCATAATTTTTTTTAAATTTTTTATTATAGTAACTCGTGCAATATAGCATACATCTTTGTTAAGTACAAATTGTTAACAACATATTTGCACACAATTCTCATTTGACCCCTTCCCCGAGTCCCTCCCCATTCCCTCCCCCTCCCTTCCCCTAAGGTTCACTTCAGTGAGTGACCTTGATATGATTGTGTAGGTATATCATCTGATTCATAATTTAAATTGGTTCGATCACAGCTGATGTTTAGTTTAGTCCCCTTATTAAATTATGGTCTGCTGGGACTTCTCACTGTAAAGTTACTCTTTCTTTTTGTCATTGATAATTATTTTATAGGCAGATTCTTTGAAACAGTATAAATATCCCATTCCTCATGAAACTTTCATTTTCATTTGTTTTGTGGAACTGGGGTATTCTTCCTCCAAGCTATACCTCCAGCCCTATTTTTTATTCTTTGTTTTGAAACAGAGTCTTACTGAGTTGTGGAGGGCCTAAGTAGCTGAGCCTGGCCACAAACCTGTGATCCTCCTGTCTCAGCCTCCCAAGTACTAGCATTACAAGCGTGCACCATCACACCTGACTTAAATTTATTTTTTATCAGTGCAGAATCTTGTTTCCTATCTTAGTCAAGGACTCATAATCTGTTATTGTTATGTATTTCAATAACTTATCATTATCTATTTATATACTTATATGTGTTAATAACTGCTATCATCATATTATGACACTGTGTTTTATTATATATATATATTACATAATAACTGTTATATATTTTGATGCTCAAATTATCCTCAGTTTTGTTAGTGGGAATCGCCTTCAAACTGGCTTCTGTGTTCTCATGATGTGGCCTCTTCAGCCCTTGAGCACATCCTTATTTTCTTGTACAGTTAAGATATTCCAGACTCTTTTTATTCTTCCCCTGCCCCAGGCCTGGAATTATCCATGTCTTCAAGGATTCTTGGGTTCTTTTGGAGGAAGATGGTGCATAGAAACCAAGATCTGTGTGCTAGGTGTCTAGGTGTTTTCATTGCTGTTGGATGGAGAAGGGGTTTTCTAATCTCAGTTGCTCTCAGTGGACAGAGCTAGACACACACACACACACACACACACACACACACACACACACTTCTATATTTACCTCTCTATATTGAAAAATATGAGCTGACATCAATACCCCAATTACAATCCAATACCATAGTATTCATTCTAGTTTTTTCTAATTGTTTTTCTCCAACAGTGACAAATCTGGTTTCCATTATCCTTGGTGTGTTTTCTTGTTTGATAAATCCCTCTGTATATAAATAATCTCTCATCCTTACCATATCCCCCTCCCCATACCTCATTCAACAATCCCTGAGCTTGAAATCAGGAAGGGGTTCAAGTTTTTTACTTTCCTTTAAAAGCCGGTGATCTTGAGCTAATTGCTTAACTTTTAGTATCCATTTTGTCATCTGTAAAATGAGGAAAGTACCTACATTACAATGTGGCTTTGAGAATTAAATTTGATTTATATATGCAACACACAAAACATGGTATGGAATAATTTTCAAGACATTTAGTATAGAAGAACATACAGAATAAATAAAGAATTGAAGAATACCTTAAAATGTATAAGATGCAATTCTAAGTGTATAGGATATCTGATAACTGTAAGACACCATCACAGGGATCAAAACCAAACAGTTGACAATCTCCGACTGGGCACAGTGGAGCATGCCTGTAATCCCAGTACTTGGGAAGCTGAGACAGGAAGATCACAGATTCAAGGCCAGCCTCAGCAATTTGGCAAGATCCTCATTAACTTAACGAGATACTGTTTCAAAATAAAAAAATAAGAACCAGGTGTTGTGGCACACGCTTGTAATCCTAGTACTTGGGAGGCTGAGACAGGAGGATTGCAAGTTTGCAGCAGCCTCAGATACTTAGTGAGGCTCTTCACAACTCAGTGGGAGACCCGGTTTCAAAATAAAGAATAAAAAATAAGCCGGGCGTGGTGGTGCACACTTGTAATCCTAGCATTCGGGAGGCCGAGACCGGAGGATCTGGGTTCGTGGCCAGCCTCAGTTACCTAGTGAGGCACTCTACAACTTAGTGAGACTCGGTTTCAAAATAAAGAATAAAAAATGGGGCTGGGGGTATAGCTTGGAGGTAGAATGCCCCTGAGTTCAATCCCCAGTATGGCAAAAAAAAAAAAAAAAAAGAATAAAAAATAGGGCTGGGGGTGTAGCTCAGAGGTGGAATGCCCCTGGGTTCAATCCCCAGTACCACTGTACAAAATAATAATAATAATAATAATAAAATAAAGGTATGGGAGTGTAGTTCAGAAGTGGAATACCCCTGGGTTCAATTCCCAGGACCCAAATCAAACCAAACCAAACCAAACAACAACAACAAAAGCCCAATCTATGCCTTCCTAGACTCACACCTGGGGGGCACACAGACCACAAAGATTGTAAACAAGTCAATCCTGTGTGTGCGTGTGTGTGTGTGTGTGTATGTGTGTGTGTTTTACTGGGAATCATCTACCACTGAGCTACACCCTGCCTTTATATTTTATTCCGAGACTGGGTCTTGCTACATTGCTCAAGATGGCCTTGAATTTTTGATCCTCCTGCCTCAGCCTGCAGATTCAGTGGGATTATAGGTGTACGTTGCTGCACCTGGCCAAATAAGTCAATCTTGAGGTATGCTGAAGATGCTAGTGTTAGGAAGTGGATAGTGGAGGGTAAAGGGAATGGGGACTGCAGAGAGTGCAGTTTTAGAAGGGGTGGCCAGTGAAGGCCTCACTGAAAAAGCACCATAGGAGCAAAATGCTGAAGAAGGTAAGGAAGTGAGGAAGTGAGCTGCAGCCATCAGGGCCAGAAATTCATTGCAGGTAGAGTCAGCAGCCAGAGCAATGACCCTGAGCAGGGAGAGGAGCTCACTGGGCCTACTCCAGAGAGAGCATGGAGGCAGGTGCAGCCACAGCCAATGAGCTGGGAGAGAGGAGAGAGAGGAAACCAGGGACAATCTCACACATGGGTAAATGCATTCCAGTCCCATTTTATATCCTAACCTTCCATTGTGTCAGTTTAAAAATAATAAGCTTTCCCCCTCCAGATGATTTGTCTAGATCCAAAATTCTCATTACAAAAGATTCCAATTAGTAGTTATTTCATTTATTTATTTATTTGTTTATTTATTTGTTTATGGTACTGGAGATTGAACCCAGGGGCATTCTACCTCTGAGCTACACCCTTAGCCGTATTTTATTTTTATTTTTTGAAACAGGGTCTCACTAGGTTGATGAGAGTCTTACTATTTGTGCTGAGGCTGTCCTTGAACCTGTGATCCTCCTGTCTTAGCCTCCCAAGTACTGGGATTACAGGAGTGTGCCATCATGCCTGGCTCAATTAGTAATATTTTAACATGTGCAGGTAGATAAACCAAAGGCAAAGCCTTATTATTTGTAAAAGTTTTTAATACATCTGGGTGTGGTGGCACACACCTGTAATCCCAGTACTTTAGAGGCTAAGACAGGAGGATTGCAGTTTCGAGGCCAGCTTCAGCAATTTAGGAAGATCTTGTTTCAAAATTAAATAGGGCTGGGGGTGTAGCTCAGAGATAGAGCTCCCCTAGGTTTAGGCTCCAGTACCACACACAAAAAAGGAACTGGGAGTATAGCTCAGAGGTAGAACCCCTTGGGTTCAATTCCTAGTATCCCCCCAAACACACACACATAAAAAACTTTTACTACTAATAACACAGGATCATGGTGTTTCCCCACTTGTACTTCTTTGCAAACATTGCAATTCACTGTAACTTCATGGAGAACACAGAAGTTGTTCGTAGAAGGAAGACAGGACTCTGCCTCTCCACTTTCCTTAGTTTCCAAGCTGGCATGTCATGGAAAGATGTGAACATCTGAGCCAGTGTTTCCTCTTGGGTGGGCGTCCGATGGCCCCATCACCATAATAGGTAGTAAAGAGAATGAAGGTCTCTGGTTTATGCTTTGGCTGGCTCTTCTTGATTGGAATGCCTCCTCACATAGGAAGATTTATTTTTACAGGTCAGAGAGTAGTCTGCTACCATGCGCAGCCCACAGGCTCTTGGTTATCGCGTCTTCCATTCTCAAATAATATGAGGACGTTTATTTTTAAAAACAGAGAAAGTTAACATTGGGGTTTCAAAAGCCTTGGGCTGTTTGGTGTGTTCCTCTGAACTCTTCACGATTCGGACATACCAAGCCTCTCTTTAAGAGCTGAGAGATAGTCTCAGCTATGTCTTCAAAGGTTTCATTGTGCAGCTGTTGCAATTTTTAAATATTTAATTTATCAAGCACACCCTTAGGATTGACATGAGCAGTGACCAGTTAGCTCCAGCAAAAAAAAAAAAAAAAAAAAAAAA
>PVLC010021877.1:0-27402 GCA_004027655.1 Graphiurus murinus
CATGTCCTGTTTCCACTAGGCCACACTTGGCTGTAAGGTGTATGTGGGGAAATAAAGTGGCATTTGTTCAAGAGAATTTCCCCTGTTACCATTGGGAGATCAAATGCTTGTCCTTAGCCAAGTGTGGTGGCACTCACCTATAATCCCAGTACTTGGGAGGCTGAGACAGGAGGATCACAGGTTGAGACAGGAAGATCATAGGTTCAAGGACAGCTTGAGCAAGTAGTGAGACTCTTCATCATCATAGCAAACTTTCTTTCAAAGTAAAAATGGGGGTGAGGGTATATAGCTTGGAGGTAGAATGCCCCTGAGTTCAGTCCCCAATAGCCCTGCTCCCCAACCCCCAAAAGTGCTTGTCTTCTCTTTCCCTTACCTATGACATTGAAGCTTCAGGTGTCAAATCTTCTAGTCCAGAGATCACTGCAGCCATTAGCATAATTCCCTGAATTGCTGGGCGTGGTGGTGGCATGCTTGTAATCCCAGCATTTGGGAGGCTGAGACCGGAGGATCCGGGTTCAAGGCCAGCCTCAGCTACCTAGTGAGGCACTCTGCAACTTAGTGAGACCCTGTTTCAAAATAAAGAATAAAAAATAGGGCTGGAGGTATAGCTCGGAGGTAGAATGCCCCTGAGTTCAATCCCCAGTACCACACACACACACACAAAAATTACCTGAATTATCTTTCAGTAAAAACATTAATGGTTATGCTAAAGAGATAGCATTAGAATAAGGAAAAATCTAAAGGTAGCCAAAAGTATACCTAGCATGAAATTTTGCTCATAAGTCTGTTAATTCAACATTATCTGCTGAATGCCTACTGTGTGTCAGGCCCTGTTCTAGGTACAGGGATACAATGACAGAGCAGCCCAGTCTTAAGAACAAACATATGTGTGATCAGTCAGTCTGATCAGTGTAGCAAGGGCTGTCAGAGAGTGGGCATGAGGTCCCAGGAGAGACAGGGGACTACACCTTACCTTGTCTGCTAGAGCTGGGGATAGGAGCTAGGAAAGGCTTTTTGGAGAAGGTGGTGCTGGAGCTCAGTGAAAGACTATGCATAAGGCTTAACAAAGCACAGAAGAGGAAGGAAGCTTGTAGGTAGAGGGAGCAGCACATGTAGAAGGCCTGTGATGAGATAGGGAGGAACAAATGTTTGAAGAGGGGAACAATAATGAGGGCTTCTGAACGTGCTCAGTTCATGGTTCTTGTGACCTTCAGGTAGTGAGACTGATTATATACTTGGGAGGAGCCAGTGGTAGAGACTTATCAGTAACAAACAGGTGGTAGTTGAGGCATGACTATAGACAGCATTGCATCAAGTGGACACCTTGATGAAATCTAGAGAAGGGTCAGCAAGGAGGCCAGGACAGAGTAGTGGGAAGAAATTCAGGGTAGGAAGCTGGGCATGGTGGCGCACGCTTATAATCCCCTAGTACTTGGGAGGCTGAGACAGGAGGATCGCAGGTTCACGACCAGCCTTGGCAACTTATTGAGGCCCTCTGCAACTTAGTGAGACCCTGTTTCAAAATAAGGCATATAAAATAGGACGAGGGATGTAGCTTGAAGGTAGAATGCCCCTGGGTTCAATCCCCAGTACCACAAAAATAAATAAATAAATACATACATAAATAAATAAATAAATTAAATTAAATTCAGAAGAGGGAGAAGCAGGGGAAGGAGAGAGAGCTTCAGGGTTACAGAAGTCACAGAGCCTCTCAGGTTCTGCAGAGAGGCTTTGCTTGCCAGCTGATAACTGATGCCCGTGGGGAGTGGTGTCCACAGAAGCAGTAGAATGGGACGGGGGTCAAAACCATAGCAGAAGCAACTCTGTTGAAAGGACTAGCACATTACCAGTGTCTTTGAAGTCCAGTTCCCCTCACCCACGTGCCCTTTAATGGCTCCCTTTCTCCTTCTTCACCAGATATAACCATGATTCTGAAGTTTGTGTTCAATATTTCCTTCTAGTTATCATTAGACAGAACGTTTATTTTGCCTGTTTTTGACCTTTAATAGAAGGATATGGCATGCAATCTTACGTGATGTGGTTTTTTTCCAGTTAAAAATGTTTTTGAGATTCATTCATGTTGATATATGTGTTGTCACTTTCATTGGTACACAGTATTCTCTTTTATGAACACGCCACAATTTATTTATCCATTTTACTTTGGAGGGGTAGTTGGGTTGGCTCCATCTTGGGACAATTAATTCCATGACAGTGCCTATATAAATATACCTCATGGTTCTTATGTGCAAGAGTTTATCTCTAGAGGTCAGTGAGTTTTCAAGGAAACTCCTGAGGACAAAGGTGATGGTTAGAAAGCTATAGAAGGGTGAAGACTGACTTACTTTAAGGTGAGAGAGATTTGATCAAAAGGGGAAAGAGCCAGAGAGAGAAGAAATTTGAAGAGTGAGAGAAGAGATGAGTAATGGGGTGGGGTTTCTGAGGTGCAGAAGAAGTCCTATGGAGCAAAAAGTGTTTGGTAAAGGTTCTGAAAAAGTTGCAGGGCAAGAGGGAAGTTTTTATAGTGTATCTTTATTGGTTCACATCTGGATTGAAACCTCTTTTGTGATCTTCCCCATGCACATAGTATTTTTTACCAATGACAGCTACTCTAGCAGTACTAGCTGTATTCTGTGGGCAACCTGGTGTGGACACTGTTTGTCTGCTTCTTTGCAGTGTGAGCTGTTGATGCTCAGTGAGGCCCAAGGGGAGGCTGGCTCTGTGCTCTTCTCCCTGTTCTGGTCTGTCCAAGGCAGCCTGCTCTCCTGGTGCTATCTGCAGCTGAAGAGCACTGACTCTGCAGCCAAAGACCTCGCCATGGACCTTGTTGAAAAATGTGAGTGTCAATTCAAAATCCATGCAAACAGGTGCCTGGGACTTGACTGCATGAGTACGCTTCACTTCACTCACACATCAAGGGTGCATATAGTTTTCTTTATTATGATTCAGATCTGTGGGTTGTTTTTGTCTTCTTAAAATAGAATTCTGTAGTGTGTCTTTTTGCCCAGAATTTCCTATCTGAACATGGTAGTATGGCCTAAGTATTTCTATTGTAGAGTTTATCATTCCATGGCCTAAACATGGCCTCTTCAATCATACAGCACTCTTAGATGGTATCTCACTTGTCAGAGGAGTCTCTTCAAGTCATATAAAAAAGAAAATCTTGAGGTCCTAACATCTTAAGGTATATGAGCACTACTGGGACCTTTGCCAATTACTGAGAATACTCGGGTTCATGTCCTCTAAACCCAGAGAAAATGACAAGAAGTGCAACAGATTCTGAGAAATTCTTTTTTGTTTTTTGTTTTGTTTTGTGGTACTGGGGATTGAACCCAGGGGCATTCTACCTCTGAGCTACACCCCCAGCCTTGTCTTATTTTTTTTATTTTGAAGCAGGATCTCACTAAGTTGTGGAGGGCCTTCCTAAGTTGCTGAGGCTGGCTGCTAAACTACAATCCTCCTGTCTCATCTGTGGGGAAAATTCGGTTCCATCACACTTAGCCTCAGCAGCTGTGACAAAAATACATAGAGTATTGGATCCCATCACCTAGAACTTGGCTGTTCAGATCAGCACTGATCATGTATAGGCCCAGGGTATCCATGAAGAAAAGGGGAGACTAACACTGGGGCCCACTGGCAACATCACTTCACTTGTAGAAGTGGTATCTCCACTCCATTGAAAACTAACAAAGATAGAAAACACCTCTTGCAGTAGCCTTTTGTGTGTGTGTGTGTGTGTGTGTGTGTATGTGTGTGTGGTACTGGAGATTGAACCCAGGGGCATTCTACACCCCCAGTCCTATTTTTTATTCTTTATTTTGAAACAGGGAGGGTCTCACTAAGTTATGGAGGGCCTCACTAAGGAGCTGAGGCTGGCTGCGAACCTGGATCCTCCTGTCTCAGCCTCCCAAGTACTGGGATTACAAGCATGTGCCACCACGCCTGGCTTCACAGTAGCCTTTTACTGAAGTCTACACTGCCTTTCATTCCCAGGGGAAATCATTCAGGTGATGCTTAATAGTCTGGTGGTCTTCTATTGTGGAATCCTATACACACAACTTCTGTGGCCCTCTCCAGCTTTGCCCTGGTAGCAGCTAAGCAAGTGATGTTTCTGCCATATGAAATATTAACTACTTTCTTTATGTTTTGGTAGATGTAGGACAGTTTCTGGCAAGCATGAGAGTGATTTTGGAATCCCTTTTGTCACAGTATAGTGGAAAAACCATAGTAGAAAAATTGTGTAACTCGGTGTTTTCAATGGCAGCTCGTCAACTGGTAAGAAACTGGTGGCTATCTAAGAAAACAAGCCAGGGCGGGGGTAATCAGCAGCCCCAGGCTGAGGCTGGACGGACACTAAGTGCTGCATTATCTTCCTTTAGGTCATCTTCCTGCTGGACTTCTGCACGTTAGACATTTCACACTGCACACTCTTGAGAGAGTTCAGTACCCTCACAGAACTGCTGAAGAAGCTCTGCAGTGACCCCGAGGGAAGGCTGAATAAGGTAACTCTAGTTGGCACTGGGCCTGCAGTATTCTCCTTAGGAGGGCTGTGACCATAGTGGATGAAATATCACTGACAGCAGATCTACACAAATAAGTTACCTCTCAGAGGTACTATTGTCTCAGAGACAATTTTATTGGTGACTTTGCCATTAAGGATAATGGTGTTCCAGATTGGTTTGTCATAGCATTAGAAAGGAGATAGAGAGAGGAAACTATAATTAATCTCATCATCTTATAGCATATGAATTTATGTAAATTCATGTTAACAACCATACTGAAGTCTGGAAGAGAAAATATATGTATGTATATATGTCTCCCTTACTTAACTTTTTTTGTGTGTTTGTGGTGTTAGGAATTAAACCTAGGGGAATTTTACCTTTGAACTATATTTTTTATTTGGGAACAGGGTCTTGCTAAGTTGCTCTGAGTGTCACTATGTTGCTAACACTGGCCTTGAACCTGCAGTCCTCCTTTTTCAGCCTCCCAAGTACTAGGATTACAGGCCTGCACCACCATACCTGGCTGCTATATTTAATTTTAATTTTACAGTACACCAAGTTTTTTCATGTCCACCCTGTGGCAGTATGGGAATATGCATTTAATAGGTTAAAAAAAGAAGCAAAGACTCAAATTTTAAAAAGAGGAAGAGAGAGTGGTCCTAGATTTGCCAAGGTCCCAAGTAGGAATGTGAGGCCTTTAAACTCCTAATTCAGTGGGTTTTTCCCCCCCAATGAAAATTTATACTAGTAATGATTTATAAGAAATAGTTCTGGGCTGGATGTCGTGGTTTGTGCCTCTGATTCTAGTACTTGAGAGGCTGAGGCAGGAGGATCACAGGTTTGAAGCCAGACTGGGCAACTTAGCAAGACCATATCTCAAAATAAATAAAAAGGGCTGCAAGTGTAGCTCAATGGTATAAGAGTCCCCTGGTTTCAATCCTTAGCACCAATAAAAAAAAAAGAAAGAAAATAGCTCAGTGGTAGTGCACTTGCCTAGCATGTGTAAGGAGAAGAAAGGGGTTGGGGGAGAGGAAGGAAGGAAGGGAGGGATATAAAAGAAGAAATGAGCCGGGCGTGGTGGCGCACGCTTGTAATCCCAGCATTCGGGAGGCTGAGACAGGAGGATCCGGGTTCACAGCCAGCCTCAGCTACCTAGTGAGGCACTCTGCAACTTAGTGAGACTCGGTTTCAAAATAAAGAATAAAAAAACTAGGGCTGGGGGTATAGCTCGGAGGTAGAATGCCCCTGAGTTCAATCCCCAGTACCGCAAAAAAAAAAAAAGAAGAAATGAAGGGAGGGAGGAAGTTCCATCATAGTTAAAAAATAAAGACTGGTCCCTGGTGCAGAGCTGTCCTGCAGCAATGATAGAGAAAGGTTCTTGCATGAAGCTGGGTGTAGAGTGATGAATGCTGTTTTTTTCCTGACTTATTTCTATAGCTGGATGTGGAGACTTGGCAACAGGAACAGCCCGTGGTATTGCATACATGGACCAAGGAATCTGCCCACAACTATGAAAATAACTGCCATGAGGTGTCTGTCTTTGTTAGCCCAGGGGCAACCTATTTTGAGGTGGAATTTGATGACAGGTGTGAAACTGAAAAAAGGTAAGACTCCGATGTTTTCCCCCTGCAAGCAATAATGGATCAAAAACAAGAGAAGTAATGAGATTATGCCTTCACAGGTATGATTATCTGGAATTTACTGATGCTAGAGGTGGGAAAACACGCTATGACACAAAAGTTGGCACTTATAAATGGCCCAAGGTGAGTGGTATTCTCAGAAAGAGATGAAGTACCTACTTCTGCAGCAATTCTTCTTTTGTCTTCCCTCAGAGCAATACAGGTGTGGTCTTTGAAAGGAGTGTTCATGTAAAAGGAAGGGTTGTATCAGAAGTTAGCAAACTACCACCTGTCACCTGTTTTGTAAATAAAAAAAAAATTCTGGAACACAACCATGCCCATTTATAGCTGCTTTGGCACTGCAGTGGCAGACTTGAATGGGCACAACAGAGACTGTGGCCCCCAAAATCTAAAATATTTGCCATCTGGTTCTTTATAGAAAAAGTTTAAAAGTTTGCCAACCCTCCATTTCTGTCAGAGTAAATGATACAAGCTGTCACTCTTAGCAAGAAAGGGCTGTGGGCCAAGGACAGTGGTGTATACCTGTAATCCCAGTACTTGGGAGGCTGAGACAGGAGGATCACAGGTTCAAGACCAGCTTTGGCAAGTTAGTAAGACCCTATTTCAAAATAAAGAACAAAAAGGAGCTGGGGATGTAGCTCAGTGATAGGATGCCCCTGAGTTCAATCTCTAGTACCACACAAGGAAAAAAAAAAAAACCAAAAAAAAAAAAAAGGAAGAAAGAAAAGAAAAAAGGAAGGGATGTGGGTCCAGAAGAACCTGGATCATGATGAAAGCCAGGGGTCCAGCTCATTTAGATATTTTGAGTCATGAAGAATAATCTTATTACTGAAACCCTGCCTCCTCACATCTGTTTGATCACATATTTGTTTTTCTTTAGAAAGTAACCTTTAAGGATGGTCCTCGGCTGCAGTTCCTCTTTCACTCTGACAGCAGCAACAATGAGTGGGGCTACAAATTCACTGTCACTGCCTACGGCCTACCTGATGTTGCTGTGTCTTGGGGGTTGGATTTACAACTCCTGGTCTCCCGACTGATGGGACGCCTTGCCTCCCAGTGCATGGCACTCAAGTCTGTGCATCGTAAGTCCACGGCCCTGTCCCTTCCCTTCTCCTTGCAACCCTGTTAAAGAAGCAAGGTGTGTACTCTTTTGGCATCTCCACATAATGTCAGAGCAAGGTATTGATAATATTCCTTTTTAGTTTCCTTTAAACCAAGCCAGAACAAATTGTCCACTTTACACCATTGTCATGAAGTTTCTTGGCTTAGGCTTTGTACCACATCACAAAGGGTGCTGTGGATTTCCTGTGTCAACAGAGGACAAGAGGAGGAGGGAGCATTTTTTAGCAGCATCATGATCAAACTACCTTTTGTAAGTAGATTTAGGTGGCAACCAGAAGGCAGAAAAATAGAATAAATTAATTGTATATCCTTTAAATAAGTAAATGTTTATATAAACATATATAGATACATGAATATGGATTTTGTCTTTAAATAATTTGTTCAACTTGTTATTAAATTTTTCCAAGGAACAGACTTATAGAATAAACCTTTCAAGTATATTTTATTTCTGTATAATCCCTTTAGTTTTTCTGATTGTAAAAGTAAAATATAGAAAAATTACATATTGGAGAAAAGTAAAAGCATCCTCATCCTAACACTGCAATATAACTACTATTAAGACTTTGATTTATTCCACCTAGTCTTTATTTCCGTGCATATTTATATCTATGGTAGGTATTTAATTGTACTTTTTTAAGAATTAAATTTATAAATTGTGGTAAATTTTCCCATAATTAATATTCCTGTTATGCTCCAGAGGTGGTTTACATTTTATTTTCAGTTTACTAAACAGGTTAATCACTTGGAAGGCACCTTGGAACTTAAACTGTCCCACAGAGCAGCAGCATTTCAGGACTTAGGGTTTACATTAATCTGTGATGTGTGTTCATGAAGTTTCACTGTGAGAAATGTGGATGAATTTCATTTTTGTGTGTGTGTGTGTGTGTGTGTGTGTGTGTGTATGTGTGTGTACAGGGGATTAAACCTAGGGGCATTCTACCTCCCAAGCTACACTCCCAGTCCTATTTTTATTTTTATTTTGAAACAGGGTTTCACTAGGTTGATGAGAATCTCATTACTTGCTGAGGCCATCTTTGAACCTGTGATCCTCCTGTCTCAGCCTTCTCAAGTACTGGGATTATAGGTGTACGCCACCACACCTGGCTTTTTTTAAACCTTTGTTAGTTCAAAGAATCTCAATGTATTAATGAAAAAATAGAGCTCTCATAAGTCACGTTCTCTTTCCAGAGTTAGGAAGTAACATGGCAGTACCACAGGCAAAAATGGCTTTAGTCCTGAATTCCCCCTTGTGGAAACCTGTCTTCAGGCATCAGATTTGTCCAGAGTTGGAATTAGAAGCAAGCAGGCCCACTCACCCTCACCAGGATGGGAAAAAGGTAATAGTGATTAGCTCTTCTGTCATCTTTACATCTGGGTGGAAACTGTTTACTAACGTTTATTACTTCAAGTTATAAACATTTGTGTTGATATCTTGTCACCCCCATTAAGATGTTAGCATACTGAGACATAAACTACCCCTTGTTATTTGTCATCTCACCATGTACCACAGGGTGCACAATGGGTGTTCAAATATATGGAACATATGACTCCAATGAAATAGAGTAGTTGCTCAGTAAATCTCTCTTGGTGGTGTTATCAAGCAAACAGGTGGGGTCTACTTCTAGTGCCACTGAATCACACTTTAGAGTAAATTATTGTGCTGTTTCCTTTGTTCTCCATAGAACTGTAGCACTTTATTTAGGTGTGTGATATTTTAAAACCTAAACAAGTTTGTCCTGAGGCTCTCCTTTTCAACTCTCCTTCCCTCTTTTTCTGTTCTACTATTTCTCCTCTCTTTCTTCCCTCTTTCTCCCCCCCCCACCCCAGCTATACTAGATCCAGTGGCTCTTCCTCCATTTCTACTCTCCTTTACCTCTATGTTAAATCTGGCTCCTTCAGACCCTCTTTTCTGATTCTATGATAGTTTACTGTCTTCTCTATATCTAACTGCTTTGTCCCCCTTTTTGGCCTTTCTCAGTCCTCCTCCTCTAAATGGTAGGCTTTATTCAGGCTTCCTCCTTTTTCCTACAACCCACCAAGACTTCATCCTCTCTGCTCTTTTACTGTCCCATCTATGGGAATAATTCCTGCGTTTCAGTTTCCAGCCCTGGTTCTTTTCTCAAGCTCCAGTATGTATCTCCATCTTCCTGTTAGGTATTTCCATTTCAATATCCTGACTCCTGTTAACCCCTAAGTATAAAACCAGAATGTCTCCCAGCTAACTGCTCACTTCTGTTACAGTCATTGTTGTTTGCCCAGGCCTTGAGCCCCTGCTCCCTAGCATCCCCTTCATCCTCACCCTGCTCTTACCTTTCCTATCCAGTCAGTTGCAAGCCCTGTGAGCTTTTCCTAAAGATATTCATCTCTGTCCTTTCCTCTCTCTCCATCTTTATACAGGCTCTCATCTTGCACCTGCATCACATTGCTTCCTGCCAAGGTGTATTTTAACTACTGCATTATCTTGTTATTCCACTGCCAAGCACCATTAATGGCTCCCCGTTGCCCACAGGGTGAAGTCTAAACTCCTCAGTGTGGCAGTCAAGGCTCTCTACAGTCTCCTTTCACCTTACCTATCAGACTCTAGTTCCCACCACTCCCCAGCTGAGACTTCAGGCCAGGTCAGTCTCCCCACTGACTTTTAACCTCTGCTAATGGTTGTGTCCCTGAAGGCCAAGCCTGCCTTTCCTTCAAAGTCCAACTCTATGTCCATGTCCTCCAGGAGGCCTTTCTTAATTATTTAACCTGCTAGGAACTCTCTCTTTTGAATTCTCAGCACTAGGTGTCCCCTCTAGGCACTTGGCACTGGTTAATCTTTTGCTTTATAATAGTATTAGTTTTAAGCTCTAAAGTTTTGTTTATGTTTGCCTTCTGTTAACCCATATATCTGTCTGGTATCCCTAAAATAAATTTAAACTTCCTAGGAGTATGTGCCAGTTTTATACTTATTTTTTAGCTGAATAGGTATTTAGTAAAGTGCATTTTTTGAATAAATGTGCCAAACGTGTTTTTTTTTTTTTTTTCTTCTTATTCCTAGGTTAAGAACATTCCTGATGATTCCTGCCACCATTTTCTCCTTGATTTTGCCCAGTCAGAGCCTGCTCAGAACTTCTGTGGGCCATATTCAGAACTTTTCAAAGGATTCATACAGGCATGTAGAAAACAGGCCCCAAAGACAGATATAGTTGCTGGTTCCACTATTGATCAAGCTGTGAACGCCACCTTTGCTGCTCTGGTGTATCGCACTCCAGACTTATATGAGAAGCTGCAAAAATATGGTAACTTATATTACAGGGAATATGTTTGATCTGAAGGTTAATTGCTAAGTTTTAAGAAAGCTTATCTTAAGTGAAAATTTAGAAATATTAAAAAATGTTAATACATTTCAACAACTGTAAATTTCATTTTGTTCTACTTTGCCAATCAAAAAAATTCATGGTCAATTTATAGTTAGTAGATTGTCATATGAAGTAGCCTTGAGTTTCCAAATTTGCAGATATTTTTGTCTTTATCCAGAAAGCTCATGGGGTACTAGTTGCCAAAAAATTCAGTAGAAAGAAACCTTAAGAGGTCATAAGCCCAGCTTAGAAATTCAGAAGTTATGCAGCTTCAGGTGTATTAGGCGACCTTCCTGCACCACTGTTTCCTCATCTGTAAAATTGGTTTAGAATTCCATAGCCTTAACATTCTAAGGAATTCTGATTAAAACCACAGACATTGAAGTTATTAAATGTGCTAATAATGCTGGGCATGGTGGCGCACACTTGTAATCCCAGTACTTGGGAGGCTGAGACCGAAGGATTGAAGGTTTGTGGCCAGCCTCAGCTACTTTTTTTTTTTTTTTTTTGGTATGGGGATGGAACCCAGGGGCATTCTACCTTCGAGCTATACCCCCAGCCCTATTTTTTTATTCTTTATTTTGAAACCGAGTCTCACTAAGTTGCGGAGTGCCTCACTAAGCAGCTGAGGCTGGCCGTGAACCCGGATCCTCCGGTCTCAGCCTCCCGAATGCTGGGATTACAAGCGTGCGCCACCACACCCGGCTTTAGCCTCAGCTACTTAGTGAGGCACTCTGCAACTTAGTGAGACCCTATTTCAAAATAAATAATAAAAAATAGGACTGGCATGTAGCTCAGAGGTAGAATGCCCCTGGGTTCGATCCCCAGTACCACAAAAAAATTTTGTTTTAATGTGCTAATAACATATGTGTAGGAGGAGGAACGTGTACCTTCAGACTTGCAGGTTCTTTGCAGCACCAGTCCTCCTTTGTGGTTACCCTGCTCCTCACTATTTCTCCTCCTTATGTTCCTCAAGGGCACCATCATGCATGATATATGTATGTGTAGCCTGCAGCCTAACAATACCCACAGGAGGGAGTCTCTTTCTATACTCATATTCAGGAGAAAAGCATTTCAAACCCTACCTAAAGATGAGGAATATTATTAGCACTATAACCTATATTATTTGTCCTTCCTTTGTGTGTGTGTGTGTGTGTGTGTGTGTGTGTGTGTGGTACTGGGAATTGAACCCAGAGGCATTTTGCCTCTGAGCTATACCCCCAGACTGATTTTCTCTTCTCTTTTCTTCTTTCTCTTTCTCTTTCTCTTGCCTCTGAGCTATACCCCCAGACTGATTTTCTCTTCTCTTCTCTTCTTTCTCTTTCTCTTTCTCCTTCTCTTTCTCCTTCTCCTTCTCCTTCTCCTTCTCCTTCTCTTTCTCTTTCTCTTTCTCTTTCTTTCATTTTTTACAGTACTGGGGATTAAACCTAGGGGCATTCTACCTCCAAGCTACACCCCCAGCCCTATTTTTTATTCTTTATTTTTAAACAGGGTCTCTCTAAGTTGCGGAGGGCCTCACTAAGTAGCTGAGAACCTGTGATCCTCCTGTCTCAGCTTCCCAAATGCTGGGATTACAAGTGTGGGCCACCACACCAGGCTTGCTTAGTCTTTCAAATCTCACATCGCATAGTTTTTTTCCTAATTGCAAAACCGTCTCGATTAGTCTTCAAATCAATATCTCCTTTAAAAAGTCACTCAAGTAAAACTACATTGAGACATGAGTAATTTGTGGAAGCAAATGTCATGTGAAAGAGTATATCTCCACTGAGGAATGGGGAGGGAGACGGGTAACCTGTGTGGTTTTGAAGGGAGAGATCAGTATGTATTTTTGTAATCAAATTACGGTAAGGAAGCTGAAATTCTTTGTTACTTGAGGAACTTTTCAGTAGACGGATGAAAGCCTTGTGGATTAAAACCTGAGCAAATGAAGGCTTCTCTGGCTTATTATATTGCATTTTGGTTCCTGGATGAAGAGAAGAGACAGACCTTTTAGGTGTTTGAAGAAGTTTTTTATTTATTTATTTTTCGTTTGTTTGTTTAAGTAGGCATGGTGGTGCATGCTTGTAATCCCAGTACTTGGGAGGCTGAGAAAGGAGGATCGCAGGTTCGTGGCTTACTTAGTGAGGCTCTCCACAACTTAGCGAGACCTTGTTTCAAAATAAAGAATAAAAAGTAGGGCTGGGGATGTACCTCAGAGGTAGAATGCCCCTGGGTTCAATCCACGGTGCCGCAAAACAAACAAACAAAATTCTATCTTTTTTCTCTTTTTTGTGGTACTGGGATTAAACCCAGAGCATTTTGTCTTCAAGCTATACCCCTAACCCTCTTTTAATTATTTTTTTAAATTTAATTTTATTTATTTGTGTGTGTGTGTGTGTGTGTATGTGTGTTTTACTGGGGTTTGAACCCAGGGGCATTCTACTTATGAGCTACCTCCCCAGACTTATTTTATCTTTTATTTTGGAACAGGATCTCACTAAGTTGCAGAGGGCCTCAGTTGCTGAGGCTGGCCTCGAACCTGCAATTCTTCTGTCTCAGCCTCCCAAATACTGGGATTAAGAGTGTGTGCCACCATGCTGGGCTTCTATTTTATTTTATTTCGAAACAAGGTCTCACTAGGTTGCTGAGAGTCTCACTAAGTTGGTTTGAACCTACAATCAATCCTCCTACCTCAGCCTCCCAAGTCCTGGGATTATAGGCATGCACCACTATGCCCAGCTTTTTCCTTTTTTCTCTCTCTCTTTTTTTTTTTTTTGCAGATTTGGGGATTGAACCCAGAGGCATTCTAACTCCAAGCTATACCCCCCAGTCTTCCCTCCCCCCCTTTTTCAATCTTTATTTTGAAACAGGGTCTCACTAAGTTGTGAAGGGCCTCATTAAGCAGCTGAGGCTGGCTGAGAACCTGCAATCCTCCTGTCTTAGCCTCCCAAGTACTGGGATTACAAGCGTGCACCACCATGCCTGGCGTTTTTTCTCTTATTGAAATAGGGTTTCACTAAGTTGCTGAGGCTAGCCTCCAACCTGCAGTCTTTCTGTCTCAGCCTCCCAAGTACTGGAATTATAGGCATGTACCAGAATGCTTGTCTTTGACATTTTTCTACTTATAAAAAGAATACCGGCCAGGTTTGATAGTATATGCCTGCAATCCTAGTAGTTGGGAGGCTTGAGACATGAGAATCAGCAAGTAGTGAAACTCAGCAACCTAGCAAGACCCTGTTTCAAAACAAAAAATAAAATTAGGCTAAGGGATATAGCTCAGAGATAGAATGCTCCTGGGTTCAATCCCCTGTACCACACACAAAAAAGAATATTCATTACGTAGAGACTTACAAAATACAGAAGAGTTTAAAATAATTATGAATTACAATCTCACTACTTAGAGGACACCTCTCAACATTTTTCTGTGTATTCACTTGGTCTTTTATCTAGGTATACTCGTGTGTGTGTGTGTATGTATGTATACAAATATGTTGTATATACATGAGTTTATATTTTTAAATATAAGTACTTTATGTCTAAATGAGTTTTTGTATATTTGATGTATAATTCTTTTAAATGAAATCATTTTGTTTATACTGTTTCATAGCCTGGTTTCTTATTTAATATACCATTTTCCATGTCTTTTTTTTTTTTTTTTTGCAGTACTGGGGATTGAACTCAGTGCCATTCTACCTCCGAACTACACTCCCAGTCCTATTTTATTCTTTATTTTGAAACAGGGTCTCACTAAGTTGTGGAGTACCTCACTAAGTAGCTGAGGCTGGCCACAAACCTGGATCCTCCTGTCTAAGCCTCCCAAGTACTGGGATTACAAGTGTGTGCCACCATGCCAGGCTCATGTCAATTTTTTTTTTTAACTAATATTTTTTTCTTTTTTTTTTGAGACAGTGTCTCACTGTGTTTCCCAGGTTTGTCTAGAACTTATGGGCTCAAGTGATTCTCCTGCCTCAGCCTACTGAGTAGCTGGGACTACAGGCGTGCACCACCATACCCAGCTTTACTCATTTTTAATATTTTTACTTTTTATGTTTTGGGTGCTAGGGATTGAACCCACAACCTCACACATAAGTATGTATGCTACCACCATGCTACACCCCAGCCCTGATATTTTAACATTTTACTTCTAGTATTTTTTATATTTTACTCACTTTTAATAGTATTCCATTTCAAAAATTATTAATTTGGAACCAGGCATGGTGGCACATGCTTATAATCCCAATACTTGGGAGGCTGAGATTAGGAGGATCACAGGTTCACGGCCAGCCTCAGCTACTTAGTGAGGCCCTCCGCAACTTAGTGCGACCCTGTTTCAAAATAAAGAATAAAAAGTAGATCTGGGGATATAACTTGGAGGTAGAATGCCCCTGGGTTCAACTCCCAGTTCCGGGGGGGGCGGAATTATTAGTTTGAACAAAATTAGTTTGAAGTAATTCAGAGAACCTATCCAAGCATTTGTGGCTTAATTGATGATTTTTCTCTTAAGCCTTTTTTTTATTATGCCTAGTGTGTGTAAAGAGGACTCTTTCGGTACTTCAGAAGTTTCAGAAGGTGCTTTGTGCTTAAAGGTACAGTAGTGAATTGAATTAGCTGAGTGTAATCTCTTTGTCTCTCCTTCTTTCCCTAGTAAACAGTGGGGGCAAGACAGCCCTGAATGAAGAGTTTGCACAGGTGTATTCTTTGGCAGATGGGATTCGAATATGGATGGTAAGATTTTCTTTCCCATGAGATTTTGATGTATTTTAGGTTTTCCCATCACGATATTATGGAATTAAGGTAAGTAGCTCTTTTCTAAGTAGTTATATTCTCATGAATATAACTTCGGGATTTTTAAAAAAAAACTAATGCTCAGTAATATGAATAAATGTGAAATAATTTAGAACCTTATAATAATAACTTGGTAATTGTTGAAAATACTGAGTACACAGGCTTCAGTTGAGCCCTCGTAACCTATTTCAGTAACCCCAGAGGCCATTCCATAGAACTTCACACACCAGAAAGAAAAGGATTGCTTTAGGTACTGGGCAGCCATTGACAGTTCTAGGTGTGAAACTGGAAGTGGTAAACACTAAATTCAGAAATGGTTTTGTAGCCAGGTGTGATGGTTCACACCTTAATCCTAGTGCTTGGGAAGCTGTGACTGGAGGATCACAAGTTTGAGGACAGCCTCAGCAAGTAGCAAGACTCAGCAAAACTAATGAGACCCTGTTTCAAAAACAAACAAACGGTCTAGGGGTAGGATGCCACTGGGTACAATCCCTAGTACCCCCCTCACCCCCCCCCAAAAAAAGAAAAAAAATGTTTTTGTTTCTTAGGCATAGAAATGAATATCTACATATTAGTATTTATAATCTTCATGTATATACATGTATCTTAAATGTTGGAGGGTAATTGAGAAAAAATCTTCAACTATGTAGAGGATAGATAACAAAAGGCAGAAGACTTAATTGTAGTAGTTAGATTTGGATGACTTCTTCAAAGATCAGTAGGACTTTGTGATTGATGTGTGGTAAATAGCAAAGGAGGAATTTAGGCTAGTACCAGGTTCTCGGTGGGTGATTTTTGGGGTAGTAGAAGCACTGACTAAGCATTGTCTTCGATCTGGAAGTGAGGAAGTAAATTCAGTGTGGAACCTGTTGAGGACCAAGACAACTAAGTCACCTAAGACATCTAGCTGGAGAATTCCGTAAGTGAAAGAATGACTGATGCGTCACAGAAATGTCAAGGCAGAAATGAGGAAGACTTCAAATTATATATATGAGTTTACCCAGGAACAGACAGCCTTGGACAGGTTCCACAGTGACTAGAACATGGTCCAGGCCAGATATAAATTAGGTGGATAGAGACCAAAGTGAGCAGCATCTGTCTTAAGAAACTAAAATGCAACGTCATCAGAATGGCAAGAGAATCAGAGAGTGTGTTGACAGAGAAACCAAGGCAAATTGCTATAGACAGTTCAAGTAAAAAGGGTTTGAGCCGGGCGTGGTGGCACACGCTTGTAATCCCAGTACTTGGGAGGCTGAGACAGGAGGATCTGGGTTCATAGCCAGCCTCAGCTACTTAGTGAGGCATTCTCCAACTTAGTGAAACCCTGTTTCAAAATAAAGAATAAAATAGAACTGGGAGTGTAGCTCAGAGGTAGAATGCCGCTGAGTACAATCCCCAGTGCCGCAAAAAAAAAAAAAAAAAAAAAAAAAAAAAAAGGGTTTGACAGTCACAAGGCTCATTATAGATTGTGCTTCTAGCCGGGCGTAGTGGCGCACGCTTGTAATCCCAGCATTCAGGAGGCTGAGACCGGAGGGTCCGGGTTCGCGCCAGCCTCAGCTACTTAGTGAGGCCCTCCGCAACTTAGTGAGACTCGGTTTCAAAATAAAGAATAAAAAATAGGGCTGGGGGTGTAGCTCGGAGGTAGAATGCCCCTGAGTTCAATCCCCAGTACCGCAAAAAAAAAAAAAAAAAAAAAATAGATTGTGCTTCTACTTTACCCTAGGATGGACAGTTGGACAACAGGCCAGCCTTCTCTTCAGTGCCTTGTCCTCTCAGACATCATGCATGGCCTTCTGTCTGGGCTGTCAGCATTGTGGTCCATTCTATGATCATTGCCTTGGCTGGAACTAAGGTCACCATTCTCTGTGTGAAAGTCACTTAGAGGTTTCCTTCATTCAAGGTAGAAAAAAGGTCAAATTTTAAAATAGGTCTGGTGCTATACTCTTATAGTCCCATCTTCTTAGGAGACTGAGGCGCCTAAACAATACAAAATCCTATTTCAAAAGTAATTTTTTTTTCTTTTTTTGATCCAAACAAGACCCTTTGTTTCATTAGACCTCATCTTCTTTGTCTGTACTAGGTAGACTTTAAGTACAGGTCCTTCTAGCACCAATGTTCTAGATTTTTTAAAATAATAAAGCTGAGCCGGGCGTGGGGGCACATGCTTGTAATCCCAGTACTTGGGAGGCTGAGACAAGAGGATCGCAGGTTCGAGGCCAGCCTCAGCTACTTAGTGAGGTCCTCTGCAACTTAGTGAGACCCTGTTTCAAAATAAAGAATGAAAAATAGGGCAGGGGATGTAGCTCAAAGGTAGAATGTCCCTGGGTTCCATCCCCAGTGCCACAAAAATAAATAAATAACAATAAAATAATAAAGTCATATATAAATCCCTACCAAGTAACATAGTTGAAGAGAACGTAGTTTTGCAGATATGTCTTTTGAGAACTTCAAAGTTGGAAGACTTCCAGGGCAAATAAGCATAACCCAGCCTATACCTCAGCAGCTGGACAGTAGCTATAAAGTCCTCCATGCCCTCAACATAGTGATTTCAAAGTAATTCACTGTAACTGCCTTTGGCACTCTGGACAGCTTAATTATGTGGCTCAAATCCTCCCTCAGTTAGAGATGAAGCAGAAGTCTCTGATGAGTCTGGGGAACGAAGCAGAAGAAAAACGCAGTTCAGAAGCGTCGGAGGCAAACCCGGAGAGCCTGGGTGAGTGTGTCGCTGCCAGCTGTGGTTCAAAGTTTAGTCTTCCTTGCAGAACCTAGCGAAACTGTGCCTTGCCTTTTAGGTTACAGTAGTTGGAGTCATGTTGACTGAGGGAAAGTAATAAAGGTGCTAAATTTCATATCCAAGGATATATCACAAAGAAAAAATGCCAGGGAGGAGTAATTGTTTATTAACATGCCATAAGTGGAACAGCTTTCTAATTCTCTTAGGAGGCATCAAGTGCTCTTTGAGCTACATCTTAATATTTTTAAGTGTGCTCACACTGAATATTCAGTGAAATTAAAGAAACACTATTGTTTCTAGTTAAATCTTTGTTTATTTTTGTGACACTGGGGATTGAACCCAGAGACATTCTACCTCTGAGTTACACCCCAGCCCTATTTTATTTTTAATTTGAAACAGGGTCTTGCTGATGCTGTCCTTGAACCTGCGATCCCCTGTCCCAGCCTCCTAAATACTAGAATTACAGGTGTGTGCTACCACACCCAGCTTTTTTTTTTTTTTTAAACCTTTCAGAAGTATGCTGAAATTTTTTTTTTTTTTTTTTTTTTTTTTTATGGTACTGGGGATTGAGCCCAGGGGCATTCTACCTTCAAGCTATACCCCCAGCCCAATTTTATTTCTTATTTGGAAACAGGGTCTCACTAGGTTGATGAGAGTCTCACTTCTTGCTGAGGCTGTCCTCAAACCTGTGATCCTCCTATCTCAGCCTCCCAAATACTGGGATTACAAATATGCACCACTATACCTGACTTCATGCTGAAGTTTTGCCAGTCATGGTGGTATACTCTTAAAATCCCAGCAACTCAGAGGGCTTATATAGAAAGACCATAAGTTCAAGGCCAGCCTTAGCAATTTAGGGAGACTCTGTCTCAAAGTAAAATAAAAAACTAATAATTACTAAAGCTAGGTGATGGCTATGTAAAGGGATTCTGTACTGTTCTCTGTATGTTTAAAATGTTCACAATAAAACTATTTTAAGTGTATTGATAGTACTCTCAGTGGAGAGCACTTGCCTAGCAAGCCCTGCATTCAATCACCAGTACCACACACAAAAAGACCAAATATGCTGACATTTTTACACGTGAAGTAGTGTGATGCCTGATGTGCATGGAAATAATTCAGAAGTGGAGAGTTGGAGGCAGGGAAGCAAGATTGACTACAAATTAATAATTACTAAAGCTAGGTGATGGCTATGTAAAGGGATTCTGTACTGTTCCCTGTATGTTTAAAATGTTTACAATAAAACTATTATAAGTGTATTGATAGTACTGCAAGATCTTGATGGGGGGGGGATGGTAACTAGGTATTGAACCCAGGGACATTCTAACTCTGAGCTACGTCCTCAGTCTTCCTTCCTTCCTTCCTCCCTCCCTCTCTCCCTCCCTCCTTCCCTTTCTTTCTTTATTTTTGTGGTACTGGAGATTGAACCTAGGGGCTTTCTACCTCTGAGCTACACCTCCAGCCCTATTTTATTTTTTATTTGGAAACAGAGTCTCACTAAATTGCTAAGAGCCTCACTAAGTTGTTCAGGCTAGTCACAAACCTGTGATCCTCCTGTCTCAGCCCCCCAAGTACTGGGATGACAAGTACTCTTATTTATTTATTTATTTATTTATTTTTGCATACTGGGGATTGAACTCAGAGGCATTCTACCTCCGAGCTATACCCCCAGCCCTATTTTTTATTCTTATTTTGAAACCAGGTCTCACTAAGTTGGGGAGTGCTTTATTTTTTATTTTGAAGGGTCTCATTCAGTTGCTGAGGGTCTTGCTAAGTTGCTGAGGCTGGCCTTGAACCTGTGATCTTCCTGTGTCAGTCTCCCAAGTACTAGGATTACAGGTGTATGCCACCATGCCAGCAAGATCTTGATTTTATACAAGGAGCTAAAATTTGTGTCTATTCCTTTTATTAATGAAGGTACTTCTTACACTATATTGCAAAGTTTAAATAAGCTACTTTCTCTCTGAAAGTAGGCAGTAAATATAATTTAAATTTTTTTTTCATTATTATTCTTATTTTTTTTTTTTGCATTTAGCAAAAGACTGTATTCAGAAAAGTCTTCTATTGTTAAAATTTTTGCCCATGGCTAAAAGTTCAAAAGACAGCCGTGACAAGCTGGTAACTGCAGATGAAATGGATCACCTTCAGCCCCTCGACAGGCGCCAGAGGACAAGCTCTGTGGTGGAAGAGCATTTCCAGGCCTCGGCATCACCCACTGAAGTCACAGCCCCAACTGTGGGAGACAAGAGTCCTGGCTCAGAGGTCCAGCTGAAGCTGTCACCTCCTCCCACTGCAGAGGTGTCCACAGCTGAGGAACCCTTATCACCTTCCACACCCACCCGGCGACCCCCCTTCACCCGAGGGCGGCTCCGGCTGCTCTCCTTCAGATCCATGGAGGAGGCCAGGCCGGTGCCCACAGTGAAAGAGAAGTACCCAATGCTGAAGGACATCATGGACTTCATTAAAGATCAGTCACTCTCACACGAGAGGTGAGCCAGCCGTTTCCTCCTAGTACTTTTTCTTTTCAAGTCATAAGTTCCTGGTCCAGCCTAAGGCTGGAAGGTCATGTTAAAAATGAACAAATAATATTTAGGCTATATCAAGACTTGATGAATATTCAAGAAAAAAACTTAATTATTTTTTCCTTTTCTCTTTCTCTTTCTTCCTTTTTTTTTTTGTACTAGGGATTGAACCCAGAGGCATTCTATCTCCAAGCTACACCCCCAGCCTGATTTTATTTTTTATTTGGAATCAGGGTCTCCCCAGGTTACTGAGAGCCTCATTAAGTTACTGAGGCTGCCTTTGAACCTGCAATCTTGTCTTAGCCTCCCAAATACTGGGATTACAATTGTGCCCTACCACACCTGGCTATTTTTTCCTTTCAATAAGTATTTTTTCACTTAAGATTTGCACATTAGCCGGGCGTGGTGGCCCACGCTTGTAATCCCAGCATTTGGGAGGCTGAGACTGGAGGATCGAGGTTCACGGGCAGCCTCAGCTACCTAGTGAGACACTCCGCAACTTAGTGAGACCCTGTTTCAAAATAAAGAATAAAAAATAGGGCTGGGAGTGTAGCTCGGAGGTCGAATGCCCCTGAGTTGAATCCACAGTACCTCAAAAAAAAAAAAAAAAAAAAAAAGATTTGCACATTATATTGTATATAAAATATATCACAGCAATGTATTATTAGGAATTTAAAAGAAGCACTTATTTTAGTAGCTGCCACTTAAAATATGTTTTATTTATTTATTTTATTTTAAGTAGAGTACCCCTGGGGATTGAACTCCAGGGGTACTCTACTTCTTTTTTTTTTTTTTTTGCAGTACTGGGGATTGAACTCAGGGGTGTTCTACCTCCGAGCTACACCCCCAGCCCTATTTTTTATTCTTTATTTTGAAACCGAGTCTCACGAAGTTGTGGAGTGCCTCACTAGGTAGCTGAGTCTAGCTGCAAACCCGGATCCTCCGGTCTCAGCCTCCGGAATGCTGGGATTACAAGCATGCGCCACCACGCCCAGCTTAGGGGTACTCTACTTCTGAGCTACACTCCTAGCTCTATTTTTTTATTTTGAAAAAAGGGTCTTGCTAGGTTGCTGAGAGTCTTACTAAATTGCTGAAGCATTCCTTGAACCTGTAGTCCTCCTGTCTCTGCCTCCCAAGTACTGGGGTTAGAAGCGTATGCCACTATACCCAGCAAAAACACGTTTTCTTTTAACCCTGGGAGAAAGTTAGGATTTGATATTTTCTGATAAAATGATTTGTCCAATGGGCCTACAGCTTTGTAAGTATGATGGGTTTTCAGTTAGGAATTTCCTGTCCTAAGAATGAAAGCTCTATCTCTCCAGGGAAGACATCAAAGTTCCTTTATATCTATTTAATTCAACAAAATGAGTTGTTGGACTTCTGTACAGTTGTTATGCAGTGATGACTAAAAGTAGCAAACAGGTATTAATGTTCTTCCTGCATGATATTTCTAGTACCTCACAGCAGTATTTCCTTTTCCTTCATATGGTTTAGAACTTGGTTGGGGAATATGTTTTCTTGTGCCCCAGCTCGGAGTTCTCTGGGTTTTCCTAACTTGATCTCTGTCTCTAGTGTTGTAAAGGTTCTTTCCTTGAGGAAAGCCCAAGCGCAGAGCATCCTAGAGGTCCTGAGGATAATTCATTATTGTACTGAATCTCTTGGCCAGCCTCACTGCTTCCATCCACCATATATACTTTTTCTATTGGAACTTCTGAGCTGCCAGAAAGATTTTACCAAGTAAGTACAAATGACAAGCCAAACAAGCTGAGATCATTTTAAAGAAAGCCCAATTGTCTTCTCTAATTAATAACTTGGTCATTTTCACGTAGGATACAAATTTTATATTTTTGGTGAATTCATTCTCTCATCCAAGGAAACATGGGTTATATATTTTTAATAAGTACCAGGAACATGTTTATTCTTCCTCATGACTTTATCAGCTTTATTGTCAGACAGAATTTCATTCCTTATGTACCCATACTATCATTTGGTTCCTAGAAGCTCTGAGCTAAATGTAATGCTCATTTACAATAATGATATTAGTCTAAGTATCTCTCAAAGTAACTCTTTCGCTCAATAAATATTTTTTGAGTGTCTACTGTGCCAGGCACTGTTTAAGTATTGTATATATAGCAATGTCCAAGGCAGACAAGGTCCCTGTTCTAATGGAACTTATATTCTATTGAAGAATGAGTGAGTGAGAATATAAAAAAAAATAAATGAATGAAAAATAACAGATAGTAGCTGGGTGTGGTGGCGCACGCTTGTAATCCCAGTACTTGGGAGGCTGAGACTAGAGGATCTGCGTTCGCGGCCAGCCTCAGCTACTTAGTGAGGCCCTCCGCAACTTAGTAAGACCCTGTTTCAAAATAAAGAATAAAAAATAGAATGCTCCTGGGTTCAATCCCCAGTACCGCAGAAAGAAAAAAAACAGATAGTGATATTTCTATGGAGTGATTTAACAGAGCGACTTAGTTTGGGTGGTCAGGGAAAGCAGATTGAGGAGATGATATGTAAACCCAGAGGTGACTGACCAGCTGAGGTCAGGGTAAAAGCAATAAAGGCAGAAGGAGCAGAGCAAAGGTCCCAGTATGGGGAATTATCCCAAGAAACAGAAAGAACACTTGCATGGCTGAATGAGAGGCAGAAGTGGAATGAGACAAGGTCAGAAAGTTAGGCAGGACCCTGATCACCCCAAGGTGTTTGGATTTTATATTGAGTTGCAGATGTGAAACTACTGGAGATTTTGAAGCCCAGGAAGAGTATACTTTGATATATATATTTATAAAAGATGCATCTGTCATCATATGCAAAGGGTGAAAGTAAGAAAAGCAGTTAGGAGAGTGTTGCAGAAATCCAGGCAAGGGATGGTGATGGTTTGTACCAGGGAATGGTACTGGATATGGAGGGAAAAGGCATTCAGGATATATTTTGGAATTAGGAGTATCAGGTCTTATTGACAGATTAGACAGAGAAGGTAAAGGAAGGGAAGGAATCATGGGAAAAGAAATTCCTAGGATTTTTGGTGGAGCACCTGGGTTAATGGTAATGTATTTTACTGAGGGAAACAATATCAAAGAAACAGATTGGGATGGAAATAGAGTTGTTTTAGCCATATTGTTTGAACTGCTTCTTTGACATCCAAGTGAAGATATCAAGAAACTAGAGGTCTAAGTCTAAAGTCCTGGAAAGAAGTCAGGACTGGAGATAGAATTTGGTTGTCATCATCATACAGATGATGTTGAAAGCCATGACACAAGATGAGACCTAGAAAGAATACAGAGATAGACAAGAAGAGGCCAGAACGAGGCCTCTGGGGCACATCTTTGTCAAGTAGAGGAAGAAGAGTCAGCTAAGGTGATCAAAAGGCATTGACCCTTGAGGTAAACAGAAAACCTGGGTATGGTGTTGTCATAGAAGCCAAGAAAAGAATGTATCTCCAAAGGCAAGAATGGTCAGTTGTGTCAGATGCTGAGGTAAGAATTTGAGATTAAAAAAAAAAAAAATACTGGATTTGGCAGCAGTCTTGGTGGAGAGGGCCGAAAGCCCAGTTGGATTGAGTTGAAAGTATGAGCGTGATAAAATGGAAAGACTGCAGACAACTAGTTCAAGAAATTTGGCCTTGTAAAATTATATATATATACACACACACACACACACACACACACGTACATACATACATACAGATGGATAGATAGATTAGATAAGATATAAATAAGTAAATAAATTTATCCTTAAAGGGGAGCAGAGAAATAGAGCAATGATTGAAAGGGGCCGTTGGGCAACTATGATTTTGTTTTGTTTTATTTGTAGTTCCAGGGACAGAAACTAGGGCTTCACTCTTGCTATACAATGAACTACACCCCAACCTTGCTACTAAGGGTTTTTAAGAGGTATTAGAGCTAGGCACATTGGCACATGCCAGTAATTCCAGTACTTGGGAGGCTGAGACAAAAGGATTGCAAGTTTGTGGCCAGCATACAGTAACATAGTGTGAGACTGAGGCTCTGTTTCAACATAAAAAAATGAAATAGGGCTGGGGGTGTAGCTCAGAAGTAGAACATCTCAGGGTTCAATCCCCAGTAACCCCCCCCCCCCCACACACACACAGATATTAGAGTTCAGATGCTGGTGGGAATGAGTCAGTACAGAGAGGAAGGTGGATGCAGGAGAAGAGGGGACAATTGCTGGGTGTGGTTTGCACATCTGTAACCCTAGTACTTGGAAGGCTGAGACAGGAAGATCACAGATTCTTGCTAGAAATGTAGCAAGATACTGTTTCAAAACAAAACAATAAAAAAGGACTGGGAGTGTAACTCAGAGGTAGAATGCTCCTGGGTTTAATCTCTAGAACCCTATACCACAAGAAATAAAAAGAAGAGGGGACAGTTTGCAGTAGCAGTTGCGTAAGTAGGGAGACTGCCTCTGATAGAGTCAGGGAAGCTCTGGTTGGGATAGCAGAAAGAAATAGGATATAGTTTGGTGCAGATGCAAGTTGGCTGGTAGATTGGTCCAAAGATGAGGGAACTCCCATGTGATTATTTCTATTTTTTAGAATAAAAACATGAGGATAGTCAACAGCAGGGAATGTAGATTAAGAAAGAGGTACTGGTCATTTAAGGAGAAGCAGGAAGGTTTTAGAAAGCAATGAAAACTGCGAAAGCTGGTCTGCTAAATTGCCTGACAATTTGAAGTTCTCATTTGAGAATTATGGTTGTAAATTTCAAATGACACTAGTCAGCTTGGTTGTGTGGTATTTCCTCGAGCTACATTCAGTTGTTAGGATAAGATTTCTCATGCAAGTAGCTGAAGCAGGCCAGGGATGAGCATGTGCTAAAGTATATGGTGATAGGTCATGGAATCCATGCTGCGAAGGGAGCAGAGAGAAGCCTAGCTACTTGAAGTACTAGGTATATATATGCTGCGGCCGCAGGGCTGGGTTCAGTAGGACTGAGGAGGCTGTGTGGGAGTCCACAGTAGCAGAGCAGGGTGAGAGGCTCTGGGCAGAGGAGCATGCTCTGAAGTCAGCCATCACTTGAGGACAAGGACAAGGAAGCAAGTATTACACTGGAAGAGAAGATCCTTGGCAGTGACGGTGGCAGAAAATTGAAAGGAGTGGAGGCATGATTCCTGTGGACGCGATATCACCAAGGAGAAAGGATCCTGGTAGACAATCCAGTGAGCTTGGTACTAAAGTCGTCAATGAAGGAAAGCAGAAGGGAGGGCCTGACTGTGGAGAAACTAAACAGGTAACTTGTAGAAAATACTCAACACAGTATCTACTTTCAAGTGTGTGTGTGTTGAGGGAGTTGTATTAACAAAGAAGTATGAAGAGTTGTCACCTCCTACTTTTATTAGGCAGCTCTCTTGATGCAGTCAATTGGATCACTTGCTGTCCATTACTTTCTAAGTCATTATACTTGTTTTAGCTTAAGTTTCTGTGCCAGTTGGTTCAGCTTGCTAACTCTGGGCTCTTTTATATAAGGAACAAGGATTATTAAGTAAACGATGTCCTGGCAATTAATTTCATGATTTCTTCTGTTTCTAGTTACTTTGGACACTTGGAAGGTTGTGGTGCTGAGCTACACAAAGAAATTCGAGACACTTACTATCAACTTGTTCTGTTTTTGGTCAAAGCGATTAAAGGATTTAGTAGCATAAATGACAGGTACTGGATGACTTTTTAATTTCTAGAGGAAAAAATATGTTTTTTCTGATTATAAAGAAATACATATGATAGCCGGGCGTGGTGGCGCACGCTTGTAATCCCAGCATTCGGGAGGCTGAGACCGGAGGATCCGGGTTCGCGGCCAGCCTCAGCTACCTAGTGAGGCCCTCTGCAACTTAGTGAGACTCGGTTTCAAAATAAAGAATAAAAAAATAGGGCTGGGGGTATAGCTCAGAGGTAGAATGCTCCTGGGTTCAATCCCCAGTACCTAAAAAAAAAAAAAAAGAAATACATATGAAATATATATGATCCAGCAATACCACTTCTGGGTATCTCCCCAAAAGAAGGGAAACCAAACTATCAGACCGATGCATGTGTATCTGTGTTCATAGCTGCACAATTCACAATTGCCAAACTATGGAAGCAGCCAAGATGTCCATCAACAGATGAATGGATTACAAAACTGTGGGATATGTACCCAATGGAATTTTACTCAGCCATAAAGAAGAACAAAATCATGTTATTTGCAGGGAAATGGATGCAACTGGAAAACATTATGTTAAGTGAGATTAGCCAGTCACAAAGAGTAAGGAAGCATATGTTCTCCCTAATATGCGGATGCTAGGGAGAAGATGGAGCATAAGAGGGTCTTCAGATGGAAAAGGAGAGACCCTCGATAAACAAGTTGATTTAACCGAAAGGGATTGACGAGGGGGCGGGGACACCCTAATGTACATCAAGGTTACTCACTAAATTGAACTTGAGAAGGAGGGAGGGCGAGGGAGCGGGGTGGGAATTGGGGGAAGGGGTCAAATGAGAAATGTGGGCACATATGTCGTTTTCAATTTGTACCTAACAAGATGTCGGCTTACAATGTACAAATAATAAAAAAAATATATATATACATGTTCAAGCCTGGTGTGGTGGCGCACACTTTTAATCCCAGTACTTGGGAGGCTGAGACTGGAGGATCCGAGTTCACAGCCAGCCTCAGCTACTTAGTGAGGCACTTCGCAACTTAGTGAGACTCTGTTTCAAAATAAAAGAACTAAAAAAGAAAAAAAATAGGACTAGGGGTATAGCTTGGAGGTAGAATGCCCCTGGGTTCAATCCCCATT